>JAXIVJ010001624.1:0-125000 GCA_036785665.1 Chirona hameri | reverse complement strand
AGCTGTCTGCCATGAGTGTGTCTGCACCGAGCTGTCTGCCATGAGTGTGGTACGGAGCTGTCTGCCATGAGTGTGGTACGGAGCTGTCTGCCATGAGTGTGGTACGGAGCTGTCTGCCATGAGTGTGTCTGCACCGAGCTGTCTGCCATGAGTGTGGTACGGAGCTGTCTGCCATGAGTGTGGTACGGAGCTGTCTGCCATGAGTGTGGTACGGAGCTGTCTGCCATGAGTGTGTCTGCACCGAGCTGTCTGCCATGAGTGTGGTACGGAGCTGTCTGCCATGAGTGTGGTACGGAGCTGTCTGCCATGAGTGTGGTACCGAGCTGTCTGCCATGAGTGTGGTACGGAGCTGTCTGCCATGAGTGTGGTACGGAGCTGTCTGCCATGAGTGTGGTACGGAGCTGTCTGCCATGAGTGTGGTACGGAGCTGTCTGCCATGAGTGTGGTACGGAGCTGTCTGCCATGAGTGTGGTACGGAGATGTCTGCCATGAGTGTGGTACGGAGCTGTCTGCCATGAGTGTGGTACGGAGCTGTCTGCCATGAGTGTGGTACGGAGCTGTCTGCCATGAGTGTGGTACGGAGCTGTCTGCCATGAGTGTGGTACGGAGCTGTCTGCCATGAGTGTGGTACGGAGCTGTCTGCCATGAGTGTGTCTGCACCGAGCTGTCTGCCATGAGTGTGGTACGGAGCTGTCTGCCATGAGTGTGGTACGGAGCTGTCTGCCATGAGTGTGGTACGGAGCTGTCTGCCATGAGTGTGGTACGGAGCTGTCTGCCATGAGTGTGGTACGGAGCTGTCTGCCATGAGTGTGGTACGGAGCTGTCTGCCATGAGTGTGGTACGGAGCTGTCTGCCATGAGTGTGGTACGGAGCTGTCTGCCATGAGTGTGGTACGGAGCTGTCTGCCATGAGTGTGGTACGGAGCTGTCTGCCATGAGTGTGGTACGGAGCTGTCTGTCATGAGTGTGGTACGGAGCTGTCTGCCATGAGTGTGGTACGGAGCTGTCTGCCATGAGTGTGGTACGGAGCTGTCTGCCATGAGTGTGGTACGGAGCTGTCTGCCATGAGTGTGGTACGGAGCTGTCTGCCATGAGTGTGGTACGGAGCTGTCTGCCATGAGTGTGGTACGGAGCTGTCTGCCATGAGTGTGGTACGGAGCTGTCTGCCATGAGTGTGGTACGGAGCTGTCTGCCATGAGTGTGGTACGGAGCTGTCTGCCATGAGTGTGGTACGGAGCTGTCTGCCATGAGTGTGGTACGGAGCTGTCTGCCATGAGTGTGGTACGGAGCTGTCTGCCATGAGTGTGGTACGGAGCTGTCTGCCATGAGTGTGGCACCGAGCTGTCTGCCATGAGTGTGGCACCGAGCGGACCCGTCGGACGCTGCGGTAGCCGGGCTCCGTGATGGACCACCCGGGGTGCGCAAAGCACTGGTCTCGGCCCCGGATCACAGTTCATTGTGACGCAGAGCTTACCGAGCCGACGCAGCACGCGAAGGGAGGGGCGGGGCTAGCAGCGCGCACGCCACCGCCTGCAGCTGCCCGACCGACCGCAGCCCGGAGAGCGTCCGCGCACAGTCCCACGGTCTCAACACTCGACCAGGACCCCAGCGGGCTGACGGCCTCAACGCGCGCACAGGGCCCCTGCGCGCACACGAGGTCCTTATGACGCCCGCTGTCTCAATGCCCACCCAAGGCCTCACCGCGCAGACAGCTCATCAGCGCACACCCAGGACGTGATGACGCACTGCCGGACGGCCGCTGGGACGGCTTATCAGCCTCAGCCGTCGGCCGTGCCCCTCACGACGCACCGAGGCGCACTTCCGTCACTGAAGCTCGGTGAAGCGAACGCCCCGTCTGTCGCGACGACACGGAGCTGGGTCTGCAGGGAGCTGTGGGCAGCTGTGGAGAGCTATTTGGGAGTTGCGGGGAGCTGAAGGAGCTGCGAGAAGGTGTGGGAACTGAGAGAGCTTAGAATAGCTGTGGATTCTGTGGGTATCTGTGTAAAGCTGTGGGGAGCCGTGGGGAGCCGTGGGGAGCCGTGGGGAGCCGTGGGGAGCCGTGGGGAGCCGTGGGGAGCCGTGGGGAGCCGTGAGGAGCTGTATGAAGCTGCAGGGAGCCGCCAGATCCGCGTTGAGCTGAGGTGAGAGCTGATGGGTCACCACTCTCCCAGGCTATCCAAACCAAGTTCACGGCCCCACACCACAGGCACCTTTTTACGGAAGCCCAGCGGTTTGGCGACCGTCCTCTGACTGGCTTCCTTCTGTCGTAACGACCGGTATCCGGCGGCTAAGCGCCGCTGGATCGGTGATAATGACAGGTCCGAGTCGCCGCCGGAGCTGCTGGCGGCTGCCCGAGCCCCGCTCCCAGGACCGGCGGTGTCAGGGCTGGCCGAGGGAAGGAAAGCCGCCGGAGCTGCTGGAGCCCCGCTCCCAGGATCGGCGGTGTCAGGGCTGGCCGAGGGAAAGACACAGCGCGGGCGGTGTGTGGTCGCAGTCGCTGTGATAGGTTCCACTGATGGGCGCCATATGACCTTCGTTGTCGGAGCGCCCTAAAACCCCAATCATCATCATAGGTTCCACTGCAGTGGTGACTGGGTGATACGAGAGAAGCGTTGCAGATTTACTACGCAGGGACTGGGTCTGGATGTAATTTTACACTGCTATATACTGCCCTATGAGTTCATTGACATATTGGTTGCTATATTTATGCCTGCTGCATAGTGCAGACTTCACAGAGCACTGCACTGCGCAGTACACGCTGACCAACCCCATGCCAGACGCCCTGAACAACCCTCCCCATGTAACACGAGTGGCCACGTTCACCAGGGTCACGTCCATTCCCACACCCCGCCGGACTGGGCGGGCGCAGTCACACCTCCCCTGCAGCTCTGCCCCACACCACCCCAGTGGGTCGCGTGCTGCTCTGCCGCCCCAGGCCCAATGATCACTGTCATCCCGACCGTCCGCCGCGCACGAGTGACCGTGTGGCGCGCGGCGTGAGGGACCTCCCGGGCTGACATCCGCCCGCCCCCGCCCCCGCCCTGTCCCGCATTCCAGCACAGGCTACCGTCCGGTCATAACAGTGCCACAGCGGGGATGATCGTAAGCAGAGCGGTGGAGGTCGGAAAACAGGTGTGAATTGTGTTGAAACGTTCTAAAAAAAATCGTAGAATTATCTTACACCGTGTTTGTTTTATCTCAGGGTATATAGTTTCCATCATCAAGGCGATACCGCTTACGGCCTGATATGTGGGGGTTACATGCTTACGGCCTAATACTTCTTTTCCGATAACTTCTTTCAAAAGAGTCCAGTTTTATTACTCAGTAACATGGCTTCATATGATTGTTGCTGCTTCATATGATTCAGATGCTGCCATCGCGTTGCGCTGTTCGTTTTATCTCTCGAAGCTCTTCATATTAATAATTCAGCTTCAGCGCAGCCTGTTCCATATCTCCGCTAACTCGAATTTCCGCCGACTCGGAGCTCCACTGGTCCTGCCATATCACGACCATTTCGACCAAACTATCGGGCGACGTCCTCAATTCCATCCCCATCCCCGATTCCGGCCCAGCCCCCCTTCAACCTCCTGCCCCTGACCCCCCGTCCCCTCGGCCTCCCGTCCCCCTGCCCTCGGCACTCGGCACTCGGTTAGACCAACCGAATAGCGCTCCCGAACTGGCGGTCATTCTGTCGTTACCGACGCTATGATGAGACAGCGATGGCTCGATTCGCGTCGTATCTCGAACGGGTGATTCCGCGAAACCTGCTTGGTGGGGAAACTCGTCACGATAGATTGCGAGGTTATCGCCCGAAACGGAAGTTCGACAGCTGGTGTTGGTGTTGATGAGGGGATGATTCGTGGTGACGAGATTGGAAGAGTTTATCACATTCTGAGACGAACCAATAAAACGCTGTCGGAAGCTGGTAGCGAGTCGTTTCCAGTTATTCGCGCTGTCGAGATTGCAGAGGTTGGTCACAATCTGAGCTGCACCGGCAAAATCCCGTCGGTAGTTTGCAGCGAGTCGTCTTCGTCGGTGCACGTGACCCCAGAGTATCCCAGCGCGCAAGAGCCCCACCGATCATTGCCAGACCGGGCGCTCACTTCCGGCATCAGTGGGCGGCGGAACTGGGACGGTGTTTTATCATCAGCTGCCACCGCCGCCGACGTCATTTTCGTCGACGACGAGGCCGCCGCCGCTTTCGTCGCCGCCGCCGCCGCCGCTGCCGCTGCGTCATTTTCGTCGACGACGACGAAGTGACGTGTGATTAGCGTTGTGCCATCACTGTTGTGCCATGTTGCGTTGTGCCATCACGTTGTGCCATGTTGCGTTGTGCCATCACGTTGTGCCATGTTGCGTTGTGCCATCACGTTGTGCCATGTTGCGTTGTGCCATCACGTTGTGCCATGTTGCGTTGTGCCATCACTGTTGTGCCATGTTGCGTTGTGCCATCACTGTTGTGCCATGTTGCGTTGTGCCATCACGTTGTGCCATGTTGCGTTGTGCCATCACGTTGTGCCATGTTGCGTTGTGCCATCACGTTGTGCCATGTTGCGTTGTGCCATCACGTTGTGCCATGTTGCGTTGTGCCATCACTGTTGGCGTCGGCAGGTGTTTGTGGTGGAGCGTTGTGCCATCACGTTGTGCCATGTTGCGTTGTGCCATCACTGTTGGCGTCGGCAGGTGTTTGTGGTGGAGCGTTGTGCCATCACGTTGTGCCATGTTGCGTTGTGCCATCACTGTTGGCGTCGGCAGGTGTTTGTGGTGGAGCGTTGTGCCATCACGTTGTGCCATGTTGCGTTGTGCCATCACTGTTGTGCCATGTTGCGTTGTGCCATCACTGTTGTGCCATGTTGCGTTGTGCCATCACGTTGTGCCATGTTGCGTTGTGCCATCACGTTGTGCCATGTTGCGTTGTGCCATCACGTTGTGCCATGTTGCGTTGTGCCATCACGTTGTGCCATGTTGCGTTGTGCCATCACTGTTGGCGTCGGCAGGTGTTTGTGGTGGAGCGTTGTGCCATCACGTTGTGCCATGTTGCGTTGTGCCATCACTGTTGGCGTCGGCAGGTGTTTGTGGTGGAGCGTTGTGCCATCACTGTTGGCGTCGGCAGGTGTTTGTGGTGGAGCGTTGTGCCATCACGTTGTGCCATGTTGCGTTGTGCCATCACTGTTGGCGTCGGCAGGTGTTTGTGGTGGAGCGTTGTGCCATCACTGTTGGCGTCGGCAGGTGTTTGTGGTGGAGCGTGTGCCAGCAGTGTGCGAGTCCGTCAGGTCTGGTGCCAGCAGTGTGCGTCGTGGGCGGGGCGCGAGGCGGAGATGTGTGTGTGTGTGTGTGTGTGGGCCAGGACGGAGGATGGGAGGGGCGGGCTGGAGGACCGTCCATCTGGCTCTGAATACGCGGGTGGTCCTGGTTGTCGGCCGGGTGATATATCGTGGCGTACGAGTCAGAAGAGAAGCGGAGAAGCAACAAAATGGGACTGAAACACAGTTGTAGGTCAAATTTTGTAGACGACAAATTTGTGTGAATGGAAGATGACATGGTTATTTTTCAGCCGATCCTGTTCCGCATTGCAGCAAGATGCTGCGGCGCAGGCTGAAAGTCATACACGATCGTTCCGTCCAGTTGCTACTGGGCTCATTCAGATCAACTGCGGTATATTGCAATCTCAAAGGATAACATTCTCCGTTATCTCTCGTTTCGATGATCATCAGATTGTGGCGCTTGGCGATGCAGAGAGAGTTGCTAGATACCTCAGGCGATCATCCGCTTTACTCAACTTTTTTGTGGTTTTCTAGCCTATAATTTTGGAGCATGACATGTGCGGACATTCACGTGTTTTCTTTTCACATCACTGAGCTATTTGGCTGATTCGGGCAGACAAACGGCCTTGCTCGCCCGTTAGACGTGACTTTCAGCTTCACCATCGCGATCTATTCTCCGGTGATGACGACCTTCATTAGAGTCCGGGTTGTCACGAGTTGCAGCATCCAGGAATGGCATGTACGACGTCCTGTCTTTAGCCGTGGCCAGGGGCGGTTCTCCCATGTAGGCAAGGTAGGCAATGCCTACTCAGTTCGGTAGCCTTCTTCCGATACCGATATTTATATTCCCTTCTTTTCATTTTTCCTTATTGATTAATATGGTTTTCTGCAATCGAAATGGGCCTATCTTGGAGCAAATTTGCAAATTTTCCAATAAAATTTCCTTCGAAACCATAAATTAAACGCAAATGTAAGAAAACCCCTGCCTAAGCTTGCCTACCTCGTCCTACTAGATTCTCACCAGCCTGTGTACAAATCTATTGCGTCCTGCAGTAGGAAATATTTTGTAAGGTAGGCAAATCAACTAGAAAATCGAGAAAGGCACACCTTTTTTAAATGCAATAACTTCATAAATAAATATGATTACAATATCAATTATTATTTTAGGTTCGTAGTAACTTGCCACATAGGGGTTCGATGATTGTTTCGAAAATAATGTTTCTACCACTTCTCCAGACCAGATCTTTGGCGGTATCTCAGCGTAACACCTAACAGCACGTACCAAGATCGAGCTGAGTTTTCGCCGGACGCTTCCGTTCCGGAGAAATTCGATGCGGCGTCAACGCGGCTGCAGCAAGGGACCTTTGTGACAGGCACCGTGATGAAAATGTTTCGGGATATTTTGAATGTGGGATCTTTTTCTAATAGTAAAAAAAAATCATTTTAATGGTAAATATCGTTAAATGTATGTAATGGTTACATATTACTGCAACTCTGCAAGGAGATCGGGAGGTCGTCCAGACTTATATTACAAATAGGACATTATATTTCGATGCATTTTTCTTAGCCGTGTTCTTAGCATATAATTCATGATTTGATGTGTAGGCTCTGAGTCCTATTCTTAACATGCAGTCGCACAATTATTGTCAACCTGCAGAATTAGGCGTCGAATCGAAAGCCTTCCGTGCACAATCTCCGTGATAATTGTTGCCTATTTTCAAATCAATACCAAGCTGATGACAGCATATATTATAAACAGGCTGTTTGTAGCGGTGAAGTATTAATCGTGGTGATGAGTGATCTGCATATATTTGGAAACCTACTTGAAACAAAATCACGAAACAGCGCACCCCCGTCCCCCCCCCCCCCCCTCCTGACTGCCTTACCTACGTTTGACCCCTGGCGCCGCCACTGGCCGTGGCTGATATTATCACTCGGTCCAATGACGTCACAGCGTCACGACCCTGTGATTGGTGGACGGCCTCACACTGCGGCATCTTTGTGATGACTTTTGTGTCGGGCGATATCCAGCTGTGCGACAGCCACCTCTGCCGACCTTGTGGCTCCACATTGAACGCTCCCATCAAAGCTCTCCTGCCGCGACTGCCCTGTGACGCGACTGCCTCTGCCTCTGACTGTGACTGCCTTGTGGCCTGTGACGATCATCCAACACATTATTCCGTGCTGAGGCCAACTTCCGACGTCACACGGCTTGCGGCGGGGACAGAGCCATCAGCTGCAGCAGGTGTGCCGAGCGATTTGCGAGGTGCTTTATACCGTGACGACCCGTGACGACCCGTGACGACCGGTGACGCCTCGCGACCTCCACACGGCGCCCAGTCTGCAGAGAAGTCAGACCATTCTGCCACAGCTATGCTATAACCGTGCGGCGACGCCGTACCGCGCCGGTCAGTGGCGGCTCCATGCTGCTCTGCCAACGACACAGGTTAATATCACGTACCGAGGCGGCGAAAGGCGGTGGGAGGCGGTGAAAAGCGACAGGAGGCGTTGGGAGTCGTTGGGAGTCGTTGGGAGTCGTTGGGAGTTGTTGGGAGTAGTTGGGAGTCGTTGGGAGTCGTTGGGAGTCGTTGCTAGGCGTTTGGAGGCGGCAGAAGGCGGCGGAAGGCAGCAAGAGGCTATGGGAGATTGTGGAAGGCGGCAGGAAGCGACGGAAGGCGGAGGTAGACGAGACGGTGGAATGCGGCGGAAGGCGGCGGGAGCTGATGGAAGGCGACGGTACACCGCAGCACGGCGTAGCACGGCGCAGCACGGCGCAGCACGGCGCAGCACGGTGGGCAGGTCGTAGCAGCTGGCGTGGCTTCAGGCCGTGTCGTCGAGAGAGAGAGGGAGAGAGAGAGAGTCACCAGGTCGTGCCGCCGCGGCGCGGGCACCGCGGGCGGCGAATCTTCACCGTGGAAAGCCTTGCGGTCTGTTTCTCATGGCCGCTGCAGCATGACTTTCTTCCACTACGCTCTCGGGCGGGGGATACATCTTACGTGGATATCACTGCTATTCTCTGTTGGTATCTAAGCAGTGTTCGTGTGTTTAAAGGTACCTATTGCAGGCCATTTTGATACCATTCCACTGCCGTGATGGTTGTGGTCTACCCGTTGCTCTTCGACCGATGATTGATGGTTTTTGGCGTTCCAACAGCGAAAGTTGTATCGCCCGTTGCTCTTTGGCAGTAACGCTGGTCTGCGCTGCGGCAGCAACGCTGGTCTGCTCTTCGGCAGCAACGCTGGTCTGCGCTGCCGCTAGCACCGACGAAAGCTTCTGTCAGAGCTGAACTGCTAGTAACTTCGATCAACTGGTAGCAACTTTCGGTTGCGTCTCGCAGCGGGCGACGATTTGATTGCCCGAGAGAGACACTGTTTCGGCAACCCTCCTGGCCCGACCCCGCTTGACCCCACCTGACCGACCCGACCCGGCCTGACTCGCCAAGTTGAACGCACGGTGTAGAACACAGTGTGCAATGTTCCTCCGGTGTAACGAGTCTGCTCTCACCGGTAAACACCGCTCTCAGAGACAGCTTTTCCCGCCGCAACATGACTCAAACTGTCAGCTTTTCCCGCCGCAAACAAACTGACTCAAACTGGCGTGTAGGACAGACACCCACCGCCGTGCGCTCGGTTTCTCGAGCAACCCGGCCTGCTCGCGGTCGGGCATTTTTAGGAGTCCTGTTCATATCCTGCACTGCTATTTGTACCCGATCTACAGCTCAAGGAGCGCCGTGTTTCACGCTGGCTGTAATATTTCCCTGGCCTGGTGAGAAAGCTGCCGGGAAGCTGATTGCCTATGGCTTCCTGTCGTGCCGGACCCTGCCTTTGATGTGGCCGATAACGTCGATGACGTGTGTGGTCTGCCGTGTTGGGTCGCTATCACCTCGACATGTGCTATTAGCGTGGTCCTGTCACCGAGACCGTGTCGGATCGTATCGATACTCGACGTTGATTGGTAGGTGCTGGTTTTTACCGTGATATGCCGCTACGGACGGCGAAAGTGTGAAATACAGTGCAGCAGTTGCCTGCTGGCTTTTAATTTCACCGTCTGCAGTCGCAGGCTCGATTCACGGCGCGGGAATCAGCGCGGCGTTCATGGCGCAGCATTCATTGTGCGACATTCATGGCGCAGTAGTCATGGCGGCGCGGCACAAGTCTATTCCCAACAGCGGACAAAAAGCAATCCCGACTGGCGGTGGAGGCCATTTCGGGTCGTCATGTAAATGTCTTCCCGTCATTACTTCGCGGCCTGTTTTTAATCACGGAACGGAGCGTGCGGGTCGCGCTACCGTCCCTGCGTGGTGCCCTTTGTTCGCCACGACGGCGAACGCGACGGCGGACGCGGCGTCTCTGGCGCAGAATGCGCCACGCTCGTCGCAGGCAATTTGTGAACATCTTGGTCGTCACGTCCGGTCGACATCTGGTCGGGACGTCTGGTCGGCCGGTCGGGGTCGCGGCCGGCGGACATCTGGTCGGGACGGCTGGTCGGCCGGTCGGGGTCGCGGCCGGTGGACATCTGGTCGGGACGGCTGGTCGGCCGGTCGGGGTCGCGGCCGGTGGACATTGGTCGGGACGGCTGGTCGGCCGGTCGGGGTCGCGGCCGGTGGACATCTGGTCGGGACTGCTGGTCGGCCGGTCGGGGTCGCGGCCGGTGGACATCTGGTCGGGACGGCTGGTCGGCCGGTCGGGGTCGCGGCCGGTGGACATCTGGTCGGGACGGCTGGTCGGCCGGTCGGGGTCGCGGCCGGTGGACATCTGGTCGGGACGGCTGGTCGGCCGGTCGGGGTCGCGGCCGGTGGACATCTGGTCGGGACGGCCGGTCGGCCGGTCGGGGTCGCGGCCGCGGCCGGTGTACATCTGGTCGGGACGGCTGGTCGGCCGGTCGGGGTCGCGGCTGGTGGACATCTGGTCGGGACGGCTGGTCGGCCGGTCGGGGTCGCGGCCGGTGTACATCTGGTCGGGACGGCTGGTCGGCCGGTCGGGGTCGCGGCCGGTGGACATCTGGTCGGGACTGCTGGTCGGCCGGTCGGGGTCGCGGCCGGTGGACATCTGGTCGGGACGGCTGGTCGGCCGGTCGGGGTCGCGGCCGGTGGACATCTGGTCGGGACGGCTGGTCGGCCGGTCGGGGTCGCGGCCGGTGGACATCTGGTCGGGACGGCTGGTCGGCCGGTCGGGGTCGCGGCCGGTGGACACGCTGATGAGTTGATCAGGACGGTGACGGCATGACTGTGCTGAAGGCAGCCGGCGGTGTGGTGACTGCATGGACTGCGGACCCCGGATCACCGGATTACTGGACCACGGACCACAAACCACGGACTGCGGACCACGGGCCACGGACCGCGGACTGCGGACCACGAGCTACGGACCGCGGTCATTCATGGACCATGCTCGGCGTGATATTAAATATAGGTACTCCAAGGTTAATTTTTGTGATTTTTGTTTTGTTGTGAGACGCGTAAACCAAATCGAGGCCATCTTAGTTAGTCCTCACGTGACCATTGTGTTAATTATATTTATACCAGCGGAACGTAACCTCTGCTTCCGTCCGCCCGGATTCCACTGCCAATCCAAGTCCTGAAAGCTAAGTCCAGGATACTAAACTCGGAGTTTATGTCTCTGTTGTCATTTGTTCTCAGACTGATCTGCGTCCAACTTTTGCCATTTCTGCGCTGCGTCGCGCCCCTATGGCTCGTAACCCACGTCAGGCTCAGCTCTGTCGCAGCTGGTGTCGCAGCTGGTATGGCTCGTAACCCACCGGTCGCTCTGTCGCAGCTGGTGTCGCAGCTGGTATGGCTCGTAACCCACGGGTCGCTCTGTCGCAGCTGGTGTCGCAGCTGGTATGGCTCGTAACCCACGGGTCGCTCTGTCGCAGCTGGTGTCGCAGCTGGTATGGCTCGTAACCCACCGGTCGCTCTGTCGCAGCTGGTGTCGCAGCTGGTATGGCTCGTAACCCACGGGTCGCTCTGTCGCAGCTGGTGTCGCAGCTGGTATGGCTCGTAACCCACCGGTCGCTCTGTCGCAGCTGGTGTCGCAGCTGGTATGGCTCGTAACCCACCGGTCGCTCTGTCGCAGCTGGTGTCGCAGCTGGTATGGCTCGTAACCCACCGGTCGCTCTGTCGCAGCTGGTGTCGCAGCTGGTATGGCTCGTAACCCACCGGTCGCTCTGTCGCAGCTGGTGTCGCAGCTGGTATGGCTCGTAACCCACCGGTCGCTCTGTCGCAGCTGGTGTCGCAGCTGGTATGGCTCGTAACCCACCGGTCGCTCTGTCGCAGCTGGTGTCGCAGCTGGTATGGCTCGTAACCCACCGGTCGCTCTGTCGCAGCTGGTGCACGTGGCACAGACCTGACGCTCCAGTGGCGGATTCAGGGGAAGGGTATCAACGGCCCCCTCTAAAAAAGCGGCAGAAATCATCCCAAATTGACACATTTCCTGGTTTTATAGACATTCTTGACGCTTTTTCTAGCAAAGGGTTGTTTGTCTTAACCCTCGCCCTTCGGGGGTGGGGTTGACAGCTCCCCTGAGGTTTTTCCTGAATAACTTTTTACACATACGGCGCATTTTGCTGAAATTTTGAGTAGCTGAGTTTACAACAATTATACATATCCTATACAAATTAGAAGTGTATACGACTGTTAGGTCGTGACCTATGACCTTTTTGTCACGGTCATGTCAGACCCCAAAGGGCCATTGACCTGACCCCAAAGGTCACCAGTTGACCTAGATTCTCAAAATGGGATGCATTTGGATTTTCCTTATGGTAGGTTTTTACGGTGTCTCTCTACCTCTCTCCGTTCGGAAGTTATACTAAGAAGCGCCCTGTACAATCGCTATTTTTGGACGTGGTCGATCTTAGGTCATTCACTCGACCTGGAAGGTCACCCGTTGACCCGAAACCTAAAAATCGCATACTGTTAGATTCCTCTCATGACAGGCAGCATGCTGGTTCTTACCACATTGCTATAAGTTTCTTGGTTTGGAAGTTAACAAGGGGGGGGGGCTGTCAGGCCCCTCCGTAGGGCGAAGGTGAGAAAGGTCCCCGTAGGTCGAGGGTTAAATCAGTTCTTACGGCGTAAAAGTCGAAATCTAACGATTTTTTTGGGGAATGTTGCCATTTTGGGGGATCTGCACCCTCAAACGAGCTTGTTTTGGTCATTCTGGGTCCATCAGTCCGGGTACCGTGCCGGTCGTAATGAAGTTAGACGGCGGATGCTTACCATTGCTCGCCTCGTCCCGATACCGTGCCGGTCGTAATGAAGTCAGACGGCGGATGCTTACCATTCCAGGCGTGGTCAGCTCTGTTCTCCCTCCGTCCGTTTCCCTGCCTTCCTGCAGTCTGACAGTGATTGGTCATTGGCCCCTGGCCCTAGCTCCTTGGACACTCTGAGCCCAGATAGTTACCGGATGCTAATGAAGTTATTTTGGCTGTCCATGCGGACTGTTACTCAGACTCAGACTCAGACTCAGACTCAGACTCAGACTCGGACGCAGACTCACTCAGACTCAGACTCAGACTCAGACTCAGACTCAGACTCAGACTCAGACTCAGCCTCAGCCTCAGACTCAGACTCAGACTCAGACTCAGACTCAGACTCAGATTCCGATTCAGGCTCAGACTCAGACTGTACCTCCGACTCCAACTTCGGCTCAGATTCCGACTCGGACTTCGATTTCGATTCCGTCCCGGCTCTGTCTCCACCTTCACATCTGACTTAGATTCCGGCCCGTCTCCGTCTCCACCTTCACATCTTACTTAGATTCCGGCTCGGCTCCGTCTCCACCTTCACATCTGACTTAGATTCCGGCCCGGCTCTGTATCCACCTTCACATCTGACATAGATTCCGGCCCGGCTCCGTCTCCACTTTCACATCTGACTTAGATTCCGGCCCGGCTCCGTCTCCACCTTCACATCTGACTTAGATTCCGCCCCGGCTCAGTCTCCACCTTCACATCTTACTTAGATTCCGGCCCGGCTCTGTATCCACCTTCACATCTGACTTAGATTCCGGCCCGGCTCCGTCTCCACCTTCACATCTGACTTAGATTCCGCCCCGGCTCTGTATCCGCCTTCACATCTGACTTAGATTCCGGCCCGGCTCCGTCTCCACCTTCACATCTGACTTAGATTCCGCCCCGGCTCTGTATCCACCTTCACATCTGACTTAGATTCCGGCCCGGCTCCGTCTCCACCTTCACATCTGACTTAGATTCCGGCCCGGCTCCGTCTCCACCTTCACATCTGACTTAGATTCCGCCCCGGCTCTGTATCCTCCTTCACATCTGACTTAGATTCCGGCCCGGCTCCGTCTCCACCTTCACATCTGACTTAGATTCCGGCCCGGCTCCGTCTCCACCTTCACATCTGACTTAGATTCCGGCCCGGCTCCGGCCCGGCTCCGGCTCCGACTCCGACTCCGACTCCGACTCCGACTCTGACACCGAATTTGTCTCCAACTCCCCTTCGCCTCCGCCTCTGACTGACTCTGACTCCACATCCCCCTTCGGCTCTCTACCTCCATTCACACCTCACACTCCTATTCACACTCCTATTCCAACTCCACCTCCAACTCCAACTCCACCTCCGACTGATTGGCATTCCTGCTGCCGTCGCTGGCCCGCGCGGCCGGTTCAGCCTCTCGAGACGAGGCGCGTTCCTCTCCCGATGGAGAGCTGACCCCGCCCACTGCACCCCTGCACCCCTGACAGGGCAGTGGCGCCCGGCTAATAACTACTGATCGATGCCGTCTGTCGTCCCCGTCTCCCGGGACCGGGGAGGCATGAGCCGTCACCGGGACAGCAGTTCGGGGAACTGCTGACAGTTTTGCTTGGCGCGGTGGTTTGCTTTCTTGGAATTGTTGTCACTTTCGACGAGGGCATTGTGGTTGAGAGGAAGTCTCTTAGGCTTGTTAGGAACATTTAAACAGTTCGTTTGCGTTGGTTAAAAGTTTAAATTAACTGTGTTTAAATTGCCACTTGGCTTGTGTGAATGGCTAGTTTGGTTGGATGGTTTAGATGACGCTCTTCGATGAATTGTTTCTAGTCATGCGCAGCCAAGCCCAACTTATGTTCCCGGCGGTGCCGACCGCCAGCCAGAGCGTAATATGCACTCGGTTTCTTGTGAACATATTCCGAAATTCGCTGTTAGTAATGTGAGAGTATCCCACGTCCATCATGGTGTGTGTGAATGTTTCGCGTATTACCGTGCCCACTTCCGGCTCGCCGCCGCCGGCTCCGGGCGCTATTTTGGGGTCGTTTTCAGATGGAGCCGGCCATTTTCCCGACATTCCATCTTGGTAACTACGTGGCGGAGCACCGGTGACAAAATGATAGAAACCTGCCACACGATAGCGGAAAGTTTTGGGTTTATGTCACGAAAAGCAACATACAGGAGGGTTTATTCAAAATCGTAGACAAATGAGAAACATGTTTACATGTTTTTTCAGAGTTCGAAGATTTCCACCGGGCCGTCGCTCGGGAAGTGGGAGGAGCCTGTGTGTGTGCGTGTGCGTGTGCGTGTGCGTGTGCGTGTGCGTGTGCGTGTGCGTGTGCGTGTGCGTGTGCGTGTGCGTGTGCGTGTGCGTGTGCGTGTGCGTGTGCGTGTGCGTGTGCGTGTGTCCGACGGAGCATATTGGCACGTGGAGCCTAAACGGCCGAGCCGATTTCGACTCGGACGTTCGATGCGGCAAAACGGGGACAGATGATTGTCCCATTTTCGGGTCAATCGATGGCACGTGGCACGTGCCAAGTGCCAAAAAGTGGGCGCTTGCATTTTTTTTTCTCGTCTCAGGTCACACGGTTGGTGACACAAACTTGATACTCGCAGGTCACGTGCGCGATACAGCGGAAGGAAATCCATTGGGGTCGCCGACCCCGAGGGGGAGGGAGGGCAAAATAAACCTATCAGGGGGTAAATCCAAATTACGATTTTGACCCGAAGGCATTGCCGGCCACTAGTATCTAGTGAAGTTCTCGGACCTGGGGTTCTCGGAAGCTTTCGATAGATGAATATCTCAGTGTTGTTTTTCGTAGCATGAGTCGAATAGTTTCCGTAAATATGGAGGCAAGTTCTCGTCTAAATCTAAAGGCAAGTTTTCGTCTATTTGTCCACCTATGGCTGAGCCTGACCGGACACGCGCTGGTCACAGCGAGGCGGGCGGACGGCAATCTCCTAACCTTCCGCCGTACCGCCGCGCCGCCGTACCGCCGTACCGCCGTACCGCCGTACCGCCGTACCGCCGTACCGCCGTACCGCCGTACCGCCGTTCCGCTGTACCGCTGTACCGCTGTACCGCCGTACCGCCGTACCGCCGCGCCGCGCCGCGCCGGGACCGGGCGGGCCCATTCTGAAGATGTCGCCGCTCCTCGCGGGAATGATCTGGCGTGTCATCTGCTCTACAATGGGCGGGTCGACGCGCCGGCCCAGAGCACTGGGCGGAGCTGCATCGGAGGATATGTGCGTAGTACGGCGCTCTGAGGGAGACTCTGAACGGGCTCTATACGAAACTGTGTATGAGGGCCTGTAGGAGGATCTGCAGGAGGGCTTGTGTACGAGGGTCGGTACGAGGGTTGGTACGGGGTCAGTACGAGGGTCGGTACGGGGGTCGGTACGGGGTCGGTACGAGGCTGTGACTAGCCTGTGACTAGGCTGTGACGAGGATTCCGACAGGCGCGTTCGGTGCTGTTTATAGCTCTGTAGTAATTGTCCGGTCACGTTGCCGTGCGAGGTGCGTCCAGTGACAGAGCGCTCCTGTCGTGAGGACCGTCTTATCAATAGAGGCCATTAGGCACGTTGGCTCTCCCTTTCTTTCGTAGCTTCGCTGAAAGACAGGAGCTCTTGAGCAACGAGTACTAGGTCAGCAACAGGCTCCCGTCTCCGGAACTGCCATTTCCGCTCGCACTATGCAGCAATCAAATTGTGCGATTGCGTGCGCTACTGAATGAAAACGCACATTACCTCACTTGTGGGTCTTCTTTTCCTCAACCTTATGTGGTGTGACGAAATGCCCGATTCCGTCTGATCTCGGCACACACGTGCATTTCTGCGAGCGTTGCCCAGAATATGTGACACTGTCGCCTGTCACCTGCAGTCTGCCCTCTGTTTTCGTCGGCTATACGTGCTCGTTGGGCAGCCGTCTGTCTTCTGTTGTCTGGCGTTGCGTTTTCTGTCAGCTCCGTCGACGATCGTCCGTCTATTCTGTCGTCTTGTGCCAGTCTGGTCACTGCTGCCCGGAGGTATCGGAGTCACCCCTGCTGTAATGCTGACACTGGTGGCGGGCAGACCGCCGCCTGGGGCACCGGAGCCAGACGGATCAGCGGCGGCCGGATGCCGGGGTCAGCGGCGGTCAGGGCTGTGTACAGCTGGGGCTCGTCCCCGCAGTCCGAGCGGCGGCCGCCCCTTCCTGTCCCCAAACACCTCGCTGTCTGCAAACACAGCTCGCCGGCCGGGGCTCGTGGCGGTGAGGCTGCGACGGGAGTGGGGTGCACCGGATGTACCGGGTGTACCGGGTGTACACAGGTGATGGGTCGCGTGGCGGGGAGAGAGCCGGCACCCCTGTCTCCGGGCTGGCTAACGCAGTACACACAAACACATGCTGCCCCTGCCCAGACTCGGCGTAACGCCAGCGAGTTCTGGCGGCTGATCTGGGGGCGGCTGATCTGGCGGCTGATCTGAGGGCGGCTGATCTGGCGGCTGATCTGAGGGCGGCTGATCTGGCGACTGATCTGATCTGAGGATCTGAGGTGCCGGCCTCCGTCTGAGGTGACCTCTAGACTCAGACGGAGGCCACCTCCGACCCTGCACCTCCACCTCCGGCCTCCGGCCGACCAAGCCTGCACAACAATAACACTGATCCTGCAACAGGGTGCCTCCGGAACTACCATTGCCGTTATTATTATTATGCAACAATCAGATTGTGCTGCTGCGTGCGCTACTGAATGAAAACGCACATTACCTCACTTGTGGGTCTTCTTTTCCTTAACCTTATGGTGTGTGACGAAATATCCGATTCTGTCTGATCTTGGCTCTTGCTGAGTATCTCTACTGCCTTGTCTTCTACTAATTTGTCTCATTGCAGTCTGACGTTTCAACTAGGCGTTATGGGAGCACTTTTAGCATGACATCAGAACCCCGTTCTCATTTGCAAACCAATGTTATATTTGTATTACGGACAATAACCTGCTGTGGGTAGGTTTTACCCAGGTTGAAGGACCATCTGCCCTTGCCGCCCGCCCCCTCACCATCTCGCGCCTATGCTATCTGGTAGGAGTGGCGGCCAGGGTCTCATTATACGCCATGGCCATGCAGACAGTGTCTTCTGCTGTCTCAAAGACAAAGTGCTGCACCGGCCATATGCTATATTTCACGTCTGTATCGTCACGTTATGCTCTGCCCCCAGAGAGATATTTGGTTTGTGCTGGCCGGAGATGTATGTTATGAGATGCATATGTTCGATTTCACGTCTGTATCGTCACGTTATGCTCTGCCCCCAGAGAGATATTTGGTTTGTGCTGGCCGGAGATGTATGTTATGAGATACATACCCCTCCACTGCATGGTGGTCCGGCCGTAAGTTAATGCATGGCATGGTGACATATTTATGGAAATACGAGTATGTATTGAATGTTCCGCGTTTTGCTCCTGCGATGCATTTTTTACCTCCGTGCACTTCTTGGTGCACGTTTAAGCCAACTCGACGCAAATGTAATGAAACGATTTATTTTCGACGTTCACTGCTCTGAAAGAAGCTGCAAAATATAGCGTCTAAAACTGGAGAGTGATGCAGTGCCTTTTCTACACACTCCCCGGAAACGGCCGGCACTCAAGCGATTGGCTGGCCGTATAAAGTACCGTCTTTAACGGACCGAAAAACGACGGTCGTCCGCTGTTACTGCGGCATATTTATCTAGCTCGGCTAATGTCCCTCTCCTGGTCTGAGGATGGTCTTCATGAATATCGTCACAACACTGTCTGTCTCAGAGAGCAGAGCAGCGTTCCGGTACATTAACCCCCTGGCCCTGATACGCGCCCCCTGGCCCTGATATGCGCTGGGGACGGATCGGGGAGGTGGAGGTCACTGGGGACGGATCGGGGAGGAGGAGGTCATGAAGAGGCGGCCGATACGGCCAGGGATCAGAGGGATTCCAGATTGACGTCATAGAGGAGGAGGGACGAGGAGGGATCAGAGGGGATTCCAGCGTGATATCCGTGAGATCAGTGACGTCATACGGGGCTGAGGAGTTGCGTCCCGCGGGAATATGGACCGGGAGTGACCGTGCGCTGGTCAGCTGAGGTGCTGCCAGTGTAGAGTGACGCTGGTCAGCTGAGGTGCTGCCAGTGTAGAGTGACGCTGGTCAGCTGAGGAGCTGCCAGTGTAGAGTGACGCTGGTCAGCTGAGGAGCTGCCAGTGTAGAGTGACGCTGGTCAGCTGAGGAGCTGCCAGTATAGAGTGACGCTGGTCAGCTGAGGTGCTGCCAGTCTAGAGGTGACAAATATTCACGCCATCTTGCTTCACAGTGGCGGAAACTTTTCGATTTGTGCTTTGAAAAACATGGATGTCAAGCATTTATCAATCGAAAGTCCTCGGCCATGCGGTCAGCTGCTTCCCCACATCAATGCCTGCACGTATTTTGTCTCAACATAATCAAAATGTTGGTAATTCAAAGGTTTCGCAATTGAAGCCAGGCAAGTTTTCGTTGACTTAGCACACCTGTGTGTCAATGACCGCGGTAAGAGGTGATGATCGCGGCCAGCCCCTCAGAGCCGTCTTTCCGTCACGTTCGTGGTCCGTCCCAGCTCTGTGCCGTGACTATGCGTCCGTGCCGCTGCGGTCTGCTGATCCCGAGAGAGACACACCACCTGTCCCGACTGTTCTTTGTGGCTGCCTGGCGACGTCGGGCTGACGCAGCCTGACCTCGACGCTGACCCCAGTGACCCGGGCTGACCCCCTGATTGACTCCTGACTGAACCCTGGTGGTGACTTCGGACGCTGATCCCGTGCCGACCCCTGACGATGGCCTCTGGGGTTGACCCAGTGCTGACCCAGAGCTGACCCAGGGCTGACCCATTATGGTGGCCCCTGACCCATTATGGTGGCCCCCTAGCGATGGCCCCCTAGCGATGGCCTGAGGGCTGACTTCCGCACTGACCCTCGCACTGACCCCTCTGACCCCTCTGACCCCTCGCTGACCCCTCGCTGACCCCTGGCGGTGACCCGCGGCGGCCGGGCGGCCCCTCGGTGGTCGGCGATGCCCCGGGACGCCCGGCCGGCCGGTGATGTATTGTTGTTTGGCGGTGTGACGCCGTGGAGACTGGAGAGCCGACCGGGCCCGACCGGACCCGACCGGACCCGACCGGAACCGACCGGACCCGATCGGACCCGACCGCTGCGGCCGCCCTGATATCGAGCCTTTCAGTCTGATGGATAGACCGCGGTTCTGATACAAATGTTCTTTTGTTCCAGGTAAGCGTCCGAGCCGCCGGCGGGCCGCCGGGTGAGGAAAGCGAGAGAGGGACGATGACCTTTACTCTGAGACGGTAACGTACCAACGAACCCTCGGGCCGGCCGGAGGGAAGGTGCTGACTGCTGATACGACCCCACAATCGACAGCCTGTTATGATAATACGGCTTCCCCGGTCGGCATACAGTGGAGTGGTTTTTAGTCGGAGCTGTCGGGGCGCGACGCCGTCCCGCGTACCATCTGGCGCTCTCGTCGAGGAACCCGCGTCGTGCTGTAGCGAAGACGAAAACACTCCCAGATCGCTGAAGGTGATCTCGGAGTGCACAGTTCGATCACGCGTTCGGCGCGGTTCGATCACGGAAACGTGATGCCGATTGACGGAGACGTGATGGTCGACGACGACAAAAAGACGAGTGCCGGTCACGATGCGTGTTCGATCCGCCGATCTGCGATCGCGCGATGCTTCTGAGCCTGAGACCAGCCGCGTGACTTTCCCGTACGCTGCGACCTCGAGTGCCGCTCCCGCCGCTCCCGCCGCTCCCGCCGCTCCCGCCGCTCCCGCCGCTCCCGCCGCTCCCGCCGCTCCCGCCGCTCCCGCCGCTCCCGCCGCTCCCGCCGCTCCCGCCGCTCTTTCCACTCCTGCCACTCCTGTCACTCCTGTCACTCCTGCGTTCCTGCCACTCCTGCCACTCCTGCCATTCCTGCGATTCCTGCGTTCCTGCCACTCCTGCCACTCCTGCGGCTCCTGCGTTACGGCTGTCAGGTGCCGTATGACGGTCGGGAGGACGGCTCACTGCCTCACCGGCCGTTCACCCGGCTGGGAACGGAGCTGCAATCAGAGACAGCCGCCTGCACGATTCTCCCAGGCTCCACTGTGTGAACTGTACGCCGCCCTCCGTCCGCCGCTGCGTTCGCCGGCGCCGGTCCGCGTTGCGATCGCCCGCGCGGCGGCTGCGTCGCGGTCGCGCAGTGGAACCTGAAACGGTGGCCAATTTTGCTAGCTTGAAAGCCGCGAGGCGCGGTGCGAGCTCTGTTACTTTATGTTGTCCTGTCTCGGCTGACGCGCATGGCTGCGATCATGTGCCGACTCTCGGCATTACAACATTTTTTTTTTGGGGGGGGGGACCTCGTAGCCACCTCGCCCACCCCGTAATCCGGCCTATAGCCATATGCCGCCGCGGGTGGGGAGGGGAACCACCCCTTCCCAAGCGGGGAACCGAATGACCTGCGCCAGTAGGCATTACAGCAGCCGGGACGCCAGCCAGCGGTGTGAGTCTGACTCATCGCTGTGAGAGTCATGACTCACACCGGAAGCAGCAGCACGCCACCCCACACCGTCCGCCGCACGTCAGCCTTTGTTCCCCACGGCCTGCGGGGCGAGGTGATCCGCTCCCGGCGCCCTGCGTCCCGGCGTCCCGGCGTCCCGGCGTCCCGGCGTCCCGGCGTTCCGGCGTCCTGCCCGATGTTCTGCCTGGCGTCCTGCCCGGTGTCCTGTCCGGCGTCTTGCCCCCGTTTCTGTCCCCGTTCTTGCACCGTAAATCAGTGTCACAAGCGTGCGGTACTGCGGTGCCTCCTGACATGTTTGCCTCCACGCGCCTGTCCATCGTCACGCACCCGCGCCGTTCGGGCCGTGAAGATGACACAGCTCGTTTACCACCGCGATAAGACATACCACGCGGGTTACCAGAGCTGGGAGAGACAGGGTGGCGGAAGGGCGGATCCAGAACGGTAAAAGATGCTGGTTTAAGGGAAGCATATTCCAAGAAGTCCGACACAATCCCAATCCGCATAGGATTTGTCATGATTTTGCCATGTTGTGCATTAATAACTGCTGTAAAACAATCATACCCTGGTAAAACTTGCTGAGCTTTTATTTTAAATCAGGTAAGATAATTTGTTTTCGGCCAATTTCAGTTTTTTTTGGAGGCATGCGCCGATGACCCCCCTGGATCCACCAGCACTCCGCTGCCACCGCCGCCGCTGCTGCCGGAGCCGCCGCCAAAACCACCTGCGTTGCCACCGCGCTGCAGCTGGAGCAGTGGGTGCATCGGTAGCCACCGCCGCTGCTGTCGGAGCAGTGGGTGCCTCGGTAGCCACCGCCGCTGCTATCGGAGCAGTGGGTGCCTCGGTTGCCACCGCCGCTGCTATCGGAGCAGTGGGTGCCTCGGTAGCCACCGCCGCTGCTGCCGGAGCAGTGGGTGCCTCGGTTGTTACCACCGCCGCTGCTGCCGGAGCAGTGGGTGCCTCGGTTGTTGCCACCGCGCTGCTGCCGGAGCAGTGGGTGCCTCGGTTGCCACCGCCGCTGCTGCCGGAGCAGTGGGTGCCTCGGTTGTTACCACCGCCGCTGCTGCCGGAGCAGTGGGTGCCTTGGTTGTTGCCACCGCCGCTGCTGCCGGAGCAGTGGGTGCCTCGGTTGCCACCGCCGCTGCTGCTGGAACAGTGGGTGCCTTGGTTGCCACCGCCGCTGCTGCCGGAGCAGTGGGTTCCTCGGTAGCCACCGCGCTGCTGCCGGAGCAGTGGGTGCCTCGGTTGTTGCCACCGCCGCTGCTGTCGGAGCAGTGGGTGCCTCGGTTGCCACCGCCGCCGCTGCTGCTGGAGCAGTGGGTGCCTCGGTAGCCACCGCGCTGCTGCCGGAGCAGTGGGTGCTTCGTTTGCTGTCCGCCGGCGTCGCAGATCAGTCATCCATCACAGGCGGGCCGTGTAACTCGAGCTGAGGGCGGATACCGCTGTCGAGAGCCCCCTGCAACGGGAGCTGGGTCATCCTTCCCGACTGGGCTCCTCGGCTGGCTGGCGGGCTGGCTGGCGGGCTAGGTGGGTTGGACCTGACGGCAAATTTCCGTCGGTGGACACATTGCACTACCGATATCAGCAAAAACAAACACATTGCATGCTGGTATCAGCAGTATTGTAACGACCACCCGGTGTGGAGGTGCCGGCTCCCATCGGAATAGTACCAGCCGTGTCGAAACTGTCACCAGTACCGCCGCCACCGCCGCCGCCCTGGGCCGCCGCCGCCGCCGTGGCCTGTCGCGTCCTGTCGCTGCTCCCACGGGCGTGTCTGTTCCCGCTGATGGATGTTGCGGCTTATGAGGAGCACTGAGCCCGGCGGGCGGCCATGTCGAGCACGCTCCGATGGAGCAGAAGACGCTTCGCCGAGCAGAGCAGAAGCCTCGCTGACTCTACCTCCGCTCTCCCTCCTATCTGCCTCTGTCTATACTCTCTGCCCCTGCCTTAGTCTATGATCCAAGCTCTACTTCCTGTCTTCTGCCTATCTGCCTCTGTCTCTCTCTCTGCCCCTGCCTCAGTCTATGATCCAAGCTCTACTTCCTGTCTTCTGCCTATCTGCCTCTGTCTATACTCTCTGCCCCTGCCTCAGTCTATGATCCAAGCTCTACTTCCTGTCTTCTGCCTATCTGCCTCTGTCTATACTCTCTGCCCCTGCCTCAGTCTATGATCCAAGCTCTACTTCCTGTCTTCTGCCTATCTGCCTCTGTCTATACTCTCTGCCCCTGCCTCAGTCTATGATCCAAGCTCTACTTCCTGTCTTCTGCCTATCTGCCTCTGTCTATACTCTCTGCCCCTGCCTCAGTCTATGATCCAAGCTCTACTTCCTGTCTTCTGCCTATCTGCCTCTGTCTATACTCTCTGCCCCTGCCTCAGTCTATGATCCAAGCTCTACTTCCTGTCTTCTGCCTATCTGCCTCTGTCTATACTCTCTGCCCCTGCCTCAGTCTATGATCCAAGCTCTACTTCCTGTCTTCTGCCTATCTGCCTCTGTCTATACTCTCTGCCCCTGCCTCAATCTATGATCCAAGCTCTGCTTCCTGTCTTCTGCCTATCTGCCTCTGTCTATACTCTCTGCCCCTGCCTCAGTCTATGATCCAAGCTCTACTTCCTGTCTTCTGCCTATCTGCCTCTGTCTATACTCTCTGTCCCTGCCTCAGTCTATGATCCAAGCTCTACTTCCTGTCTTCTGCCTATATGCCTCTGTCTATACTCTCTGCCCCTGCCTCAGTCTATGATCCAAGCTCTACTTCCTGTCTTCTGCCTATCTGCCTCTGTCTATACTCTCTGCCCCTGCCTCAGTCTATGATCCAAGCTCTACTTCCTGTCTTCTGCCTATCTGCCTCTGTCTATACTATCTGCCCCTGCCTCAGTCTATGATCCAAGCTCTACTTCCTGTCTTCTGCCTATCTGCCTCTGTCTATACTCTCTGCCCCTGCCTCAGTCTATGATCCAAGCTCTACTTCCTGTCTTCTGCCTATCTGCCTCTGTCTATACTCTCTGCCCCTGCCTCAGTCTATGATCCAAGCTCTACTTCCTGTCTTCTGCCTATCTGCCTCTGTCTATACTCTCTGCCCCTGCCTCAGTCTATGATCCAAGCTCTACTTCCTGTCTTCTGCCTATCTGCCTCTGTCTATACTCTCTGCCCCTGCCTCAGTCTATGATCCAAGCTCTACTTCCTGTCTTCTGCCTATCTGCCTCTGTCTATACTCTCTGCCCCTGCCTCAGTCTATGATCCAAGCTCTACTTCCTGTCTTCTGCCTATCTGCCTCTGTCTATACTCTCTGCCCCTGCCTCAGTCTATGATCCAAGCTCTACTTCCTGTCTTCTGCCTATCTGCCTCTGTCTATACTCTCTGCTTCTGCCTCAGTCTATGATCCAAGCTCTACTTCCTGTCTTCTGCCTATCTGCCTCTGTCTATACTCTCTGCCCCTGCCTCAGTCTATGATCCAAGCTCTACTTCCTGTCTTCTGCCTATCTGCCTCTGTCTATACTCTCTGCCCCTGCCTCAGTCTATGATCCAAGCTCTACTTCCTGTCTTCTGCCTATCTGCCTCTGTCTATACTCTCTGCCCCTGCCTCAGTCTATGATCCAAGCTCTACTTCCTGTCTTCTGCCTATCTGCCTCTGTCTATACTCTCTGCCCCTGCCTCAGTCTATGATCCAAGCTCTACTTCCTGTCTTCTGCCTATCTGCCTCTGTCTATACTCTCTGCCCCTGCCTCAGTCTATGATCCAAGCTCTACTTCCTGTCTTCTGCCTATCTGCCTCTGTCTATACTCTCTGCCCCTGCCTCAGTCTATGATCCAAGCTCTACTTCCTGTCTTCTGCCTATCTGCCTCTGTCTATACTCTCTGCCCCTGCCTCAGTCTATGATCCAAGCTCTACTCCCTGTCTTCTGCCTATCTGCCTCTGTCTATACTCTCTGCCCCTGCCTCAGTCTATGATCCAAGCTCTACTTCCTGTCTTCTGCCTATCTGCCTCTGTCTATACTCTCTGCCCCTGCCTCAGTCTATGATCCAAGCTCTACTTCATGTCTTCTGCTTATCTGCCTCTGTCTATACTCTCTGCCCCTGCCTCAGTCTATGATCCAAGCTCTACTTCCTGTCTTCTGCCTATCTGCCTCTGTCTATACTCTCTGCCCCTGCCTCAGTCTATGATCCAAGCTCTACTTCCTGTCTTCTGCCTATCTGCCTCTGTCTATACTCTCTGCCCCTGCCTCAGTCTATGATCCAAGCTCTACTTCCTGTCTTCTGCCTATCTGCCTCTGTCTATACTCTCTGCCCCTGCCTCAGTCTATGATCCAAGCTCTACTTCCTGTCTTCTGCCTATCTGCCTCTGTCTATACTCTCTGCCCCTGCCTCAGTCTATGATCCAAGCTCTACTTCCTGTCTTCTGCCTATCTGCCTCTGTCTATACTCTCTGCCCCTGCCTCAGTCTATGATCCAAGCTCTACTTCCTGTCTTCTGCCTATCTGCCTCTGTCTATACTCTCTGCCCCTGCCTCAGTCTATGATCCAAGCTCTACTTCCTGTCTTCTGCCTATCTGCCTCTGTCTATACTCTCTGCCCCTGCCTCAGTCTATGATCCAAGCTCTACTTCCTGTCTTCTGCCTATCTGCCTCTGTCTATACTCTCTGCCCCTGCCTCAGTCTATGATCCAAGCTCTACTTCCTGTCTTCGCACGACGCATCAGCTTCTGCTTCCTGTCTTCGCACGACGCATCAGCTTCTGCTTCCCTGTCTTCGCACGACGCATCAGCTTCTGCTTCCCTGTCTTCGCACGACGCATCAGCTTCTGCTTCCTGTCTTCGCACGACGCATCAGCTTCTGCTTCAGCTTCTGTCTCTGTCTCTGTTTATCTGTCCCTGTCTCTGTCTCCCTGCCTTTTCTGCTGCTCCTACACTGATTTTGCCTAAGTCTCTGTCTCCCTCTGTCTCTCTACATCTGCCTCTCTTTCCCTGCCTCTGTCTCTCTGCCTCTGCCTCTGGCTCTGCCTCTGCCTCTGCCTCTGCCTCTGCCTCTTCCTCTGCCTCTGCCTCTGCCTCTTCCTCTGCCTTTGCCTCTGCCTCTGCCTCTGCCTCTGCCTCTGCCTCTTCCTCTTCCTCTGCCTCTGCCTCTGCCTCTGCCTCTGCCTCTGCCTCTGCCTCTGCCTCTTCCTCTGCCTCTGCCTCTTCCTCTTCCTCTTCCTCTGCCTCTGCCTCTTCCTCTGCCTCTTCCTCTGCCTCCCTGCCTCTCTGCCCCGCCTCCCTGTCCCCACCCACCTCTGCCGGCGCCGGGCCGTCGCGTCTTTGGCGATGTCAGCGGCGGCGGCGTCTGGTCTGGCGGAACAAAGGTCAGCCGTGACCCGGCGGCGGTCACCCTGGCGTCGGTCACTCTCCACTACCCTCCCTCTCCCTCCCCGCTTCCCGCCCGTCCCCCGTCTCGCCACACCCCGCACCGTCCTGTTCAGTCCCGTCCTGTCCAGCTAGCCTGTACTAGGCTAGCTGGACTAGCTGGACTAGCTGGACTAGCTAGACTAGCTAGACAAGCTAGACAGTCCGACACGAGCTCACCGTCAGCGATGTGGTCTCTGAGTGTGAGATGGCAAGAGTGCTGCTTGGGCGCCATCCGGGTTACAAGTAGGAACGGGCGGCAGAACTGCAGGCAGGAGGAGGTGCTCCCAGGTCGAGGAACTTGCCAAGGACTCTCGTGACTCCCATGACTCCCATGCCTCCCATGACTCCCGTGAGTCTTGTAAGTGACGTCGTGGTGCCATGCGAGTGACGGAACGGATGCCATGCATTACGGCGGCGCGGGACAGCAAGAAGACAGACAACAGCCGTTTAGTTCAGAGTCCTTATATTGTCACGGGCGCAGCTTACGGTTGAGAGAAGCTGGAGGTCAGAATCCTTTCCAGGGCCCAATCTTACCAAGAATGCCGTACTTGGTCCAATGGACCAATGCGTTGGCCGGCCGGGGATGCTGCGCCGCACAGCACTGATACTGCGCCGCACAGCACCGATACTGCGCCGCACAGCACGGATACTGCGCCGCACAGCACTGATACTGCGCCGCACAGCACTGCGGCACTGGCGGCGGAAGCAGGGAGCAGCAGGGGCAGACTGCCCCATCCTTAGATAACTCAGGCATTATCCTTATGGTTTTTGCATGACAAGAATCGGATTAAAAAGACGATTTGCCCCTCTTCCCGCTATTTTTCCCCACCTCCCGGGCCCAATCTTGCCAAGAATGCCGCACTTGGTCCAATGGACCAATTCCGTGCTTGGACTGTCCATTCACCCATGGGCAGTCCAAGTACGGCATTTGGTAACACCGGGATCTTGGCAAGAGCCCAGCGCATTCACGGCACTTGGTAAGATTGGGCCCGGGTCGCACATAGTGGACTCTTCATTGACACGCAGCCCGTGGCGGCACGTGGTCACACTTGCCACACGTGTTCCTGTGCCCACATGTGCTCACACGTGTCCTCACGTGGCAACGTGTGGCGACACGTGGTGACACGTGGTGACACGTGGTGACACGTGGTGACACACGCCTGAGTGGCTGCGCGGTGGCTGCGTGGCTGTGACGGGCGGGAGCGTGGCTCAGCTCACCTCTCTCGCTGTGGTGGGGTAGGGGTGTGTGTGGTGGGGAGAGGTGAGGGAGGGGGGTGTTTTTGTCGGGTGACGGTCGAGCGTGGAGCACCTGCCGGTGAGGTGGCCGGCTGGGAACGGCCGGCTGCGGGCCACGGACCCCGGCCGCTGAAGGTGGTGGTTTGATACGTGACTGTCACTTGCCACAAACACATACACGTGATGACATGACACCCTTGCATCATAGTTAACTCTGTGATGTGCTGGAGCTCAGTGAGATTCTTCATTCTGGCTGAAATTTTCTCAGTCGAAATTTTTCCGACATTCTATACCGCGTGCTGACGGCTGCCACAAGGTGTCACTGTCGCGTGTTACGGGGTTGTTTGTCCGTCTCTATCGACATGTGCTGGGAGGGAGAGAACAAGGGGGACAGCTGCTCGGCACGGGTTTGTAAAGGGCCAGGTGTGGTGCTGCGCGCAGTGTCGTATGCTCAGTGATTCGAATGGTTTCCGTGATTAGGTAGGATCTGGTCTTCATGGATACCGCCTGGTTGCCGTGATTATGGGTACGGTTTCCGTGGTTACAGTGCTGTTTCCATGGTTATGGTTCGGTTTCCATGGTTTCAGTCCGCTTTTCGTGGTTTATGTCCAGCGTATCTGTCTGCCGTTCGGTTTCCATGGTTACGGTCCGGTTTCTGTGGTTTCGGTGCGGGTCCGTGGTTTCGGTCCGGGTCCGTGGTTTAGGTCCGTTTTTCGTGGTTTCGGTCAGGTTCCGTGGCCAGGGTCCGGTTCCGTGGTTACGGTCGGCGCGATTGCCGTCGTCCAGAGCGGCCTCGTGGACACACGGCTCGATTGTTTGCTCCGCTGATACCTGATCACCTGATAGTGCATCGAGAGAGGACGAGCGCGGCTCACCTGGAGTAGGGGCGCACCCAGCGCGGCGTGTGACGGCGCGGCGGTTATCTGATCTGCCTCCACTTCCTACGCTGATTTCAGCGTCAAACCAGTCTTCAGCGGCCGGCACGCCTCTGAATTAGTGGGAGATTCTGTGGTAGAGTCTGCCTCTATGTCTGCCTCTATGTCTCAGCAGTCGCCTGACTCGCTGACTGCGAGAGCGTCTCTGCCGTCCGCCGCGGCAGTCGAAGCTGGGCGCGCCTCTGCGCAGTACCCGCACCGCCGCACCGTTAGGAGCGTGCCCGCGTGGCCGACCGCGCCGCCGCCGCGCCACACGACTCGGTCAGACAGACTCCCAGACACGACCTCAGAGGGTTTGACGGCACGACCTCAGAGTTTGACGGCACGGAGCAAACTGAGAGATGCGACTGTGTGGCCCACTGGTGACTGGTAAAGATTGGAGCGTTACCATCCGACTGACCATAGTTTGGAGCGTTACCATCCGTCTGACCATAGTTTGGTGTCCAGTCTTATTACTAACTGCACTTGCATCCGTCTCTCGTGGATATATTCTGCAGATGTGTTGTTCATTGTGTTCATTGGTTGGTTAAACTTTAAAATTGACAACGGGTCTGCTCTGTTAGACATTAGTTTCTAATCGGTAGTCCATCTCCATCTGTCGGATTATTTCGGATGCTGAACAGACGATCAATTTTCCGATCTGCAGCTTCCTGTTTTCCACGTAAAATCACCAAGATCCGTCTCTGGCAACACAAAGACTGGCAGATGCGATCAGTCTCGGATCTCGGTTTAACCCGATTTGTAACAGGCTCCTGGCCACCCCTATTTGTAACAGGGGGGGGGGGGGGGTCCGCCCCCGGAGATCTCGAGATCTACCCGTCCGATTTTCACAAATCAAACGGCGTTTGATTCCCCTCAACACGATCTACATTTCTAAAAATTAAAATTAAAAACGTTTTTATAGGGGGAAACAGGGGGGGCAAAACCCACAAATTTTAGAGGTATTTGTGATCCAACACAGCTGTCATGCTTACCAACCGATTTGAACCAACCAATGGAGATCGATAGAGATTGAATTGGAGATTGATATATGGCGGTGGCCTTTGACATTCAAAAATCATAGGCGTGTGCAGGTCACTCAATATGGGGGTGAAGTAAATGCGTAATAAAATAATTTTTTATGTTGTTTTTTATAAATGAAATGGTGTGTTATTGTGACATTAGACAAAACAGTTATACAACATATTGTTGCCATAGGCGGTACCAGGTTAGTGAAAAAGGGAGGGCCAATAGGAAACAAATATTAACCGCAGGCAATTTGCTACCCAGCACTATAAATACGTTACTAATCGTAGATAGTTCCTTTTTGCATGTTGTACATCATCATAGACGTATCCAGGATACAAACTGGTGAGGCGCAAGACCTTTTGATAGGTATATTATCTGCTATTATGATACTAACTAGTCAACAGTGACTATTTCACTTACAACATCAATTCACATTGCTTACCCGCCTTTTTACCCTTCCTGTACTCGCCTATTATCTTATAAGCGTTCGTAGAGTACCCAGTGGTGCATGTTTCATCCGAAAACTGCAGTATGTTATGTCATTGTAGGCCCATGCATCTTGGTTTCCTTGCAATAATATGACCCTCTTTCTTACATTCCTGAGCGCGCCTCTGCAAAAAAAAAATACGCAGTTTTTTTCTGTCCTCCTGTCCTCATATGTGTATATATCATTATAAAATAACCGTCTATTGCGCCGTAATCGCTGGAATATCGTCATCACCATGCCAGTCACCCCCCTTTTCATGTGCGCCCCTGCAACTCTACATGTAATACATTATGCAAATAATGGAAAGAGAATCTATCTTTTACATCTTGATAGCTATAAATGCCCCTTACATCGCTCTATTGACTTCCCGCCAAGCTTGAATACTTCCTAGAAACCTCCCCTTTTCAAGCCCCTGAAACGGCCTCTGCCATGCATTTTTATGATATTTCATTATCATCAACTAATTTGCACTTGTTTCAATCACCGTAAACCGATGTAACTCCGTCATACTTGAGGCAGTTAGGAATAAACCGTGAAGATCGCATTGCCATATTATCGCCAAATGTCGCCGCAGAACCCTTCAAAAAGGTGCCCCTGGAACCGCCTCTGTTCAGGTTAAGAACTCAGAATTTTGATTTCATATGTGAAAATCGATTTTGGGAAAAGTCCCAAAATTGCATGGACCTGCTCCCAGCCGTTCTGGAGATATCTGCGAAAAACATGAGGGGAGCGGAATCCGCCCCCCTGTTACAAATAGGGTTAACGAAGCGTTTCTCGAAGGCAGCGTATCGCCAGAGTTGTTTTTGTTTTGCTCGCACAGCTGTTCCTAAATACCTCAATTCACTATAAATTGCTGATGATTTGTTTCATTTGCGGTTTCTTTCAGGCACACTGCGGTTCAATTGTGGTATGTAATGGATGACTGATTTTGTGTGGCGTAATTTACCTGGTCTGTCCTCATGTGAATGAAAAGAACACATTTCACTGTCAATGCCAGCCTCACGATTTACAGCCTAGGGGCACTGGTCAATGCTTCATGGTTTAAATATAAATCCGGAAAATAGACCCGAACGATCCGAACTATATAACGTCTAGTTTTCGATTTAGAACCAACCGATTTTTGCAATATGCAATATGTCTAGTCTTGGAACCTTCAGATCCATTGTTGTAGGTTTAACTGCCGGCTGTTGTTATTTAGAGCAAATGTGAGTCACTGGGCTGCTGCGGCAGACGACCGGCGCCGCTCTGGCGCCCCTCTGTCGCAGGCACAACATCGATCCGACTGGGCTCAGTGGGTCCGCCTGTCTGCCAGTCCCACCCCCACCCCCACCCCCACCCCCACCCCCACCCCCGCCCCCACCCCCGCAGCCGCAGCCTGGCCCACCACTGCCGAAACCCGCCCTGTCGCGTGCTCCGGCCGGCGACGGCAGGTTTCTGAGAAGGGCCGTGTATCCGGTGGCTGACCTGCTATCAAGACTCATGGGAACTCTGATATCAGGACACAAATTTAAACAGGAAAGGTTGTACAAATGTTTGACTGCCGTCGTATTTATGAGTGCAAAGCTGTTTCAGCAGCTTCATTTTTTTTGTGTGGGCACATGCCCAATAATAGCTTTGCATATGCCGAATTTCGTGAAATTCCTCGCATTTTTGCCGAAACTACCAAACATGAAAAATTGTCCAATTCCATAGTGATCACCCGTTATGTATGCATGCAAGTATTTAGTCTTATGCAGACACATTGTACACGTATTATACAAGGTATTCATTATCCCTTCACACTGAAAACATGCTCACATTCGATTGATGACGATGCAGCTGATCTCGATCATCAAATACCTGGGTTTATTTACCGGAAAGAATGGCTGGCGTCATCTTCGGCAGGTGATCCGACCAGACCCTCATCAGCACATTCCATCGCGGCCACCTGTCCTGCTCTGCCTACAGCAGCAGTCAGCCCGTCTCCAGTCCGGCGCCGCTGGGCGTTTACTGCGCATCTCCAGTGGTGCTGCTGGGCGTTTACTGCGCCTCTTCAGTGGCGGATCCAGAGAGAGGGGTCATGGTGCCATGGCCCCTCCCGTGAGCCTCGAAATGGTCCAAAGCTGATTGGCTATGAAGAACCCATTCTCGTTTGAAAAGGCTGTTTTGACCTTGAAGCTCATTTGAGCCTTTGGAGGGCCCATTTCAGCATTTGGGGGACCATTGTGACCTACAGAGGGCCCAATTCGCCTACAGGGGCCCATTTTGACCTAGTGAGCCCGTACAGGCCTTTTTTCTTCTTTTTTTGGGTAGGATCCACAGAGGTCGAGGCAGCCCACTACAGTCTGAGTAGCCCACTATTGCTGGGTGGCGACCTCCATGGCCGAATCCTTGATCCGCCACTGCGCGCTTCTCCAGTAATGACTCAACCTAGACGCCCGCCTCTCTGAGTCTCCGCCTCGCCTCTGAGAGGCTTGTAGACGACGGAAAGTCATGTTATCTCGCGTCCCGACGCGTCTTTACGCCCACGGACCGCTACCCGCGCGGGCGGCGGGCGGCGGGCGGCGGACGGCGGGCAGCGGGCAGCGGGCGGCGGGCGGCGGGCGGCGGGCAGCGGGCAGCGGGCAGCGGGCAGCGGGCAGCGGGCGGCGGGCGGCGGGCGGCGGGCGGCGGGCGGCAGCGGCGGCGGCGGCGGACGGTGGAAGTGCGCCGGCCTCGTCACTGTCTTGCCGGACGGCGACAAATCGTGACGTCATGCCTGTCTGTCATAAGACGTCGTCGTCGGCGGCGGTGGCGGTGGGCAGGAGCAAGGGCGTATCCAGAACAGGGAAAAAGTTGGTTTAGGTGCGGGGAAAATTCCCAAACGTCACACAATTATTAAATAAAAACTAATCTGAGTTCGCTTCCTTATGCATTGATACTAGATTTTAAACGACCCTTCCTTGGTAAAAGTTGCTTAGATTTTCTTTTATTACAGGAAATGTGTCAATTATCGGCTGATTAAATCGTTTTTTTCTCTCGTGGAAAAGGTCCCTTTGTCTCCCCCTTGGATCCGCCAGTGGGCAGGAGTCGGTCCCTGATCAATGTTGAACAGTTGGCAGCTTGTGTCGGTCCCTGATCAAGGCTGAACAGTTGGCAGAGCTTGTGTCGGTCCCCGAACGGTGCTGGACGGCTGGCAGGCACGGCTGGTATTGCATTTTTGATGGTCTCCACGGGGACCATAGACAACTGAGAGTCCGACGATTTGTCTTTATGTGGCAATGCGTCAGCGGGGTGTAATGCGTCAGCGGGGTGTGGTGCAGATTATAGTGCGGATTCTGGCGCGGATTGTGCCGCACCGGCTCGGCTCGGCCGGTGTTGCCGTGCTGTGTGCTATTGCAGTCTCCCGGCCTGCGCCGCGCGCGCGTGGCCGCCGGTACAGTATCCCTCCCAGGCGCTCTGACGCCGGGGGCGATGCCAGTAGCTGATCATCGCAGCGGCGGCGGCGGCAGCGGCGGCAGCGGCGGCGGCGGCGATGTTAGCAGCAGCGATGGCGGCGGCGGCGATGTTAGCAGCAACGGCGGCAGCGGCGGCGGCGGCGGCGCCTAGGAGTGACTTGTCGGCCGGACACCGAGTGGACGCCTGGCGGATCCGAGCGCTGACCCCGCAGTGCGGTGTCCCTTGTGCGTGCTGCTGTCCGTCCGTCCGGGCCAGCCACCCCGCGCCGCACTGTACCGTGGCAAATAGGTCTCTTCCTGTGCTGTTGTGAGGGTCTGCAAAGTCCCGACAGGTGCTGCATACGGGATCGGCGCGCATTGGTGGGTCCCCAGAGGGTGGCAGGTGTTGGGGTGTGTGGCAGGCCCGTCTGTTATGCCGATTTTTTTTTTAGCGAGACCTTCAATAGAAGTATGCCTCACGAATACCTAGTTTCCGGATACGGATATTTTATAGTTTAAATGCTTTCAGATTTCTTCTAATACTTGTATCTGAATGCTCATCCCTCACTGGAGCCAGAACGAGGAAATGCCAGGGGGGAAATGATTGAGCACTCTGCTCCTGTACACGTGGTGAGCCTCACTGATGCAGTGGTGCATATCAGTACAATGCCCGAGTGATCGCATTCCGTTCGTTGCGTAACCCAGCATTGCCGTTGATACTGCCTGTCGGTATTATTGCATTCACACTTCGGGAGCACGTGTTCCCGTCGGAGTCTCGTGGGAATTTCTCCGTCAATCGAACGAGTTTCAAAGGTTCGTGCGACAGGTCTCGGCTAGCCTCGAGAGGGTCCTCCGATCGTCTCAGGCTGGTTCCAGACGATGTTCACTTCCGCCTCTTGGACGCCATGCTTGCTATAATTGTAAAGTTCCCCGTGGGCTGAGGGGCACTGTTTCATGGACATGGAGTGACACTTTTTCATAGGGAACGCTGGGTGCGCCCCTGTCAACTGTTGAAGTTCAGAAGGACCGCGCATTGCTTCGCGATCCTGGCAAGGATGCCTCTCGATCTTGGAGAGTACCTGGCGATCCTGGTGGGATACCTCTTGCGATCCGCGCCTCGCCTGGCCCGCAGCTGGCAGTGGCGTCCGTTTTTACATCCCGGTTCATTTGTTTGCTGTCGCCTGAGGCTACGCGCCAATATGGGGCTTCAATTCTCTCGGCACGTAATTATTAAGCGGTCATGTAACCGAAAGTGGCAAAAAAATGGCCGTGGAACCGACGGACAATAAAGAGGTTTGCTTTTGCGTGATCTGCCTGCGTCATTGTCGAGATACGATATGATATGATACACGTCATTGTCGAGATACGATATGATATGATACACGTCATTGTCGAGATACGATATGATCGCAGTGAACGCGATACGATATGATCGCAGTGAACGCATTAATTCAATCACGTAGGATATCCGTCGTCCGGAGAATAATTACCGAAAGATAATCTGTAATCACCGACGACCCATTATATGCCTTCTAAAAATGATTCCATCGTACCCATGCCTCTGAATGAGAGGCCGGTTTGGTATCAGACCCTCATCAGGAGTCATCATCGGCCTCCCACAGAGCAGACCGCAGCTGCGCTACACTATCCGAGCTCTTGTCCGGGACCATTTGCTACTGACCACCGGCTGATGGCTCGAGCCGGCTCCAGTCGTTACTGGTAGACGCTGGTGCTCGGACACGGGCGATCACTCTCAGACCTGCCACTTACAGGCTACTCTTTGTTGGCGTGCATCAATACTCAATTAATTATGTAGACTTTTGCGGATTGACACCAAAGAGTGATTTGAAAGAAAAAAACATTTGGTTGGTGTTGCCATTTTGCTGACTATTTCCTCTCGCGCAGGCGCCTCTCGAAGAGACCCCTCCACTAACCATGGATCCGGCTTCCATGAAGCGATTCACCAGCGGAAGATGTTTCAGCGAACTCCCTCGGTTGCAGGAAATGAATTTGGTTTCTATCCCATGTAATACCTGTGTTTGCAATATAACGTGACTTCCGGCATTGCCTCCACGTAGCCAGTTCTGATACCAATAAGCGATAACTCATGAGTTCAGAGCGATATTGGTATCGGGAAAGCTGCTCCAACATGGGCGGCTCAGCAACCGCTTCTGATTGCTGCGGTCGCTTTCACATTGCACGATATAGTGCGCTTCAGAGCCTAGGAACGCTGATAACTGTGGGAAACCAGTGCAGTGAGTGCTACACTGCCGCGGTATCTTGTTCGGCGTAGGGCTTTGCCGCAGTCAAATTATAAGCACGAATAGCTAGCTAGCTACCAGTTGTAGCAATGACACCGACCCAATACCGCCGACTAGTCCGGCATGATAGTGTTCTGTCAGCTATTTTAAGTGACCCTTGGGGCCACTTCCGTCACCATATATGGCGACAGAACGTGCACAGTCGGCCAGACTGGGCGGCTGTTTGTTGACGGAGTTTGTCAACTATTCTGAGTGGTTATCTAGCGACGCAATGTGCTCGTTTCAGACCCCGGAATTATAGCTGAGTGATGCTGACTGGACTTTTTAATCTCATCTCGCTCTTTGTTGGTCGGATCCAGCCTGTGGTTTTTGTCTCGCCCGCTGGCACATCGATATTTAATCTCCAAGGTCGTTGGAAGCGATCGCTGACCAGCTGAAGTATATCTCTTCAGTATGATTAACACCGTGTCGGCCTCTTCAGTCTGCGTACCACTTGGTTCGAAGCTAAGGCTAGTGGCCAATAAAGAGCTTAGGAGCTCAATGTTTGTTTACGATGCCGCCGGAACTAAGATTATGAAAACAGAATCGATGATGCCAGGTGTTTTTAAAATTTCGAACCTAAGCTTTGTATTATATTGCCATAACACATGTTACAGTATATGATCAGCTGAATGGCCTATATGTCCGACTGAAACCTGGCATATATGTCAAAGGTGATCGGATGACCTCTTTCACCATCTGACATTTTGCTATTGAATGGCTCTGCTCCCATCCATATATTATCTATCTACCTACTATTAATTGGAGTCCACCGATTCCCGCTTCGAACCTTTGTTACCGCCCGTCTGACCAGAAGTCCATCTGACCGGCTGCGCAGTGTGTGGCGGCTCCCAGCGACCCCCCCCCCCCCCCCTGCTGTGCACGTGTGCACGCATGCACGTGTGCACGTGCTTCTCTGCGGCTGCCGGCTGCCGGCTGTGGTGATCTCACTCCCGCTGAGCCGCTGTCTGCGCGCGTCTCATTACTCATTACGTCGTCTCTGGGCATCATGACTGCCGCCAGTCCTGCCGCATATCACCCGGATAGGAATTGCTCCCCGGCGTATACCGCCCGGCTCAGCCAGCTGACCCGGATGTGAATTGCTTCCCGGCGTATACCGCCCGGCTCAGCCAGCTAACTCGGATATGAATTGCTCCCAGGCGTATACAGCCCGGCTCAGCCAGCTGAGCATAACTGATTCGGCTGAATACGTAACCGTGGCGGCGGCGGCGACGGCGGCTCGGGTCGTGGGCTAACGGCTGACTGATGACTGGGGGGGGGGGGAGGGGGCTGATCTGTGACTGGAGAGAGGGACGTAGGCTATATCAAACCTTAGAAGGGTGAATGATGACTGGAAAGAGGGGATGGGCTGCGTCAGGCCCTCGGAAGATTGACTGGTGACGGGAAAGAGGTGCTGGAATTGCGCCAGGGCCCTGAAAGGTGACTGATGACAGAAGAGAGGGCTGTGACTGCGTCAGGCCCCTCAGTATCAGTCGCAATATCGGGGCTGCCGATCATTGTTAATATTGTAATAGATGATTAGGTCTTCCTCTCGACATGCGCAGCGAGCAAATAGCCGCACGACATTGGTATCTGTTGGTGTCATTTTTTGTTGGCATGCCAGCTGATTAACAATTATCTTGATTGCTTAAGCATTGACAGACCTGACATCAACTAGTTTGACTAGCGTTTGATGGCTTGAATGACGAAAGCTTGTCAATTAACGAACAGTTATCTGCATTCTTTAAACTCGAAACCATTGATGAGAGTTTCTTTCACTTAAAGGGACTGTCCCACCTTTTTCAAAGTTGTCGAATCACACCTATTGTATGTCTACATGTCAGGCGAGGTCAGCTGAACATGTTCGTGATTTTTTTTTGCGAAAAAATTGTTTATCTTGGAAGATATTCAACTTTTAGTTTTAAGCGGAAAGTTGGGTTGGTGAAGTCATATATTAATTTTTTTAGTAACAGGGAAATCTTTTGTGCTGCCAAATGTACGGCACAATTTTTTGGCGACATCTATTGCGCAGAAAAAGCGAACCACCCGGTGTCTAGATTGGCTTAGATTGCGAACCACCCGGGGATCGTGAAATGAAAGACGAAAATATTCCAAGGCTGACCTTAAAACAAGTCGACTATCATTACCAGTTGGGTAAAGAGAGACGACGCTGTCGGTTTAGAGGCCCTATTCAAATACACATGGGCCTTATTTTTTTACAGATGTCAAAATTAAACTAATATCTTTGTGATTAGATAATTGTGGTTGTTTTAACTGCTACCATACTTAATTTCCATGCCAAGCCATCAAAATGGCTATCTCAACTCAAGTCTACTGTTAAGGTGGGATAGTCCCTTTAATCAATGCTAGGTGCATCCTTTTCCGATATAAATCGGTATCTTGGTCAAGTGTCAACCTCTCACGCACGAGGTACTCGCTTTGTGTTCTCTCCCCTCGACCCCACTTCTCGCCTGAGTGTTCCGTACGATCTGCACAGATGGCACGCAATCCGCCCATCACTAGTCTACCGTGCCGTCCCACCCGACCTTGCTAGCAGCGACTCCCCGAGACCCTAACCTACCGTACCGTCCCACCCCACCTTGCTAGCAGCGACTCCCCGAGACCTTAACCTACCGTACCGTCCCACCCCACCTTGCTAGCAGCGACTCCCCGAGACCCTAGCCTCCCGTGCCGTCCCACCCCACCTTGCTAGCAGCGGCTCCCCGAGACCCTAGCCTACCGTGCCTTCCCACCCGACCTTGTTAGCAGCGACTCCCAGAAACCCAGTGACCGGCAGGTCGTATCGTGTCACGGTCGTGTTGTCGTGATTGCCCCTGCTGTGAGAATGAGACGGGGGGACTCGTTACTCAAACCTGTCTCGGCTGCATTGCATTCCAGGGCAGAATGACCGTTAGCAAATGATGCATGGGTGGGTAGTTTGTATATCCTTTGTTTGCTCCTTGTTTGGGGTACTCTGATGTCAATTAAGCTTGGTCTTTGGTTATAAATAATCTGAATATTTTTTATTAGTTATTACCATGGACGTCAACGGCACAAACTTCCAATAATTTTGGAATCTGATAATTATTCTCCGCTCTTCACTATGACAAGCTAAGAATCCCACCTTACATCCTCCCAACGCAGTTTCAAATTAGCCTAAGCACGCGTGTAATAGCCCGCCATGACCCTCCCCTCCTCTGCCCACACCCGCTCCCCTCTGCGCCTCCTCTGCCCACCCCCGCTCCTCTCTGCACCTCCCCTGCCCACACCCGCTCCCCTCTGCGCCTCCTCTGCCCACACCCGCTCCCCTCTGCACCTCCTCTGCCCACATCCGCCCTGACCCTCCCCTCCTCTGCCCACACCCGCTCCCCTCTGCACCTCCCCTGCCCACACCCGCTCCCCTCTGCGCCTCCTCTGCCCACACCCGCTCCCCTCTGCACCTCCTCTGCCCACACCCGCCCTGACCCTCCCCTCCTCTGCCCACACCCGCTCCCCTCTGCGCCTCCTCTGCCCACACCCGCTCCCCTCTGCACCTCCTCTGCCCACACCCGCTCCCCTCTGCACCTCCTCTGCCCACACCCGCTCCCCTCTGCGCCTCCTCCGCCCACACCCGCTCCCCTCTGTACCTCCCCTGCCCACACCCGCCCTGACCCTCCCCTCCTCTGTCCACACCCGCTCCCCTCTGCACCTCCCCTGCCCCCTGCGCCGCCCGGGATACAATGTGATCAGCCCAATCTCCGCTCATTAGTGACCATTTGGAGCATGGCACGCGATTTGCATGCGTTGATGAGCGCGTCGCTCGCCCGCGGCCAGCTGACACGCCTCAGCCGGTATCGGCGCCGGGCTGGACACTGGACAGGATCAGCCAGCTGCTGGGGCCAGCGACGGTATCTTGGACATGCTGACGCGCCTCAGCTGGTATCGGCGCTGGGCTGGACAGCATCAGCCAGCTGCTGAGGCCAGCGACGGTATCTTGTACATGCGGACATGGCTGAGCTGGTATCGGCGCTGGGCTGGACAGCATCAGCCAGCTGCTGAGGCCAGCGACGGTATCTTGGACATGGCTGAGCTGGTATCGGCGCTGGGCTGGACAGGATCAGCCAGCTGCTGGGGCCAGCCACGGTATCTTGGATATGCGGACATGGCTGAGCTGGTATCGGCGCTGGGCTGGACGGGATCAGCCAGCTGCTGGGGCCAGCGATGGTATCTTGGATATGCGGACATGGCTGAGCTGGTTCAACTTCTCATACAGTTCACCAACTTCAACCTTGGCTGCACCACAGCATAGCCCATGTTTCAGCTAACTCGGTCAGAAGTGTGCTCACCGGAAGCTGGGGGTAATATTCTCTCGGATAACAAATATTTGACTTTTTTCATTCATTCATTTTTTTCAACATCCCAAAAAACTATATGTTGGTGGGTAAGATATTTCCGATTTAGTTGCATGCTTCCGTTAATATTTCCTCTGTCCTGGGTGTGTAGCCGATCTAATACCTCAGTACCTAACTGGTTTATTTCTACATAATACGGATGCACGTAGTTTTCAATTCGTAGTATGTTTCCTTTACTGCTATTGCCTCTGTCGTGGGTATGCAAGCGTGCCATGCCATGGTGCAGCCCAGTTGTTGGCTGTCGGCATTTTAACCACCTGCCGACCAGCGCCAAACAAAGCTAACCGTGACCAACGTCGGACCTGGCCTGGCAGACCGTTCGGTCGACCTCAGGGCGTGACTCGGTACGGCGGCAGACTGCTGGCCGCTGATGTATAGCATAGCAGGCTGCTGGCCGCTGCTCCGCTGCCCTATATACAATGCATAGTATCAACCCGCTGGCGGCAGCAGTAGTGCAACGGCATCATCTCTCAATACGCAATAGCCGTCATCCCGCAGCAGTCCGTCACATACGACTCGTACACCCGTCACCCTACAGACACCACCAGTGGGCAGTCTGTCACAGCTGGTCTGTCATCCCGCAGCAGTCCGTCACATACGACTCGTACACCCGTCACCCTACAGACACCACCAGTGGGCAGTCTGTCACAGCTGGTCTGTCATCCCGCAGCAGTCCGTCACATACGACTCGTACACCGTCACCCTACAGACACCACCAGTGGGCAGTCTGTCACAGCTGGTCTGTCATCCCGCAGCAGTCCGTCACATACGACTCGTACACCCGTCACCCTACAGACACCACCAGTGGGCAGTCTGTCACAGCTGGTCTGTCATCCCGCAGCAGTCCGTCACATACGACTCGTACACCGTCACCCTACAGACACCACCAGTGGGCAGTCTGTCACAGCTGGTCTGTCATCCCGCAGCAGTCCGTCACATACGACTCGTACACCCGTCACCCTACAGACACCACCAGTGGGCAGTCTGTCACAGCTGGTCTGTCATCCCGCAGCAGTCCGTCACATACGACTCGTACACCCGTCACCCTACAGACACCACCAGTGGGCAGTCTGTCACAGCTGGTCTGTCATCCCGCAGCAGTCCGTCACATACGACTCGTACACCGTCACCCTACAGACACCACCAGTGGGCAGTCTGTCACAGCTGGTCTGTCATCCCGCAGCAGTCCGTCACATACGACTCGTACACCGTCACCCTACAGACACCACCAGTGGGCAGTCTGTCACAGCTGGTCTGTCATCCCGCAGCAGTCCGTCACATACGACTCGTACACCGTCACCCTACAGACACCACCAGTGGGCAGTCTGTCACAGCTGGTCTGTCATCCCGCAGCAGTTTGTCACAGCTGGTCTGTCATCCCGCAGCAGTCGGTCACAGACGGTCTGTCATCCCGCAGCAGTCTGTCACAGACACACCTGTCACCCCACAGTCTGTCACAGACGGCAGTACGTCACAGTCTGTCACAGACTACCCACGTCTTCCCACGGGCACAGCCCGGCGGTGTCTACTCACACGATTCCTCACCTCTCCGAAATACCAACATATATTTATGTATCCCCGACACCTTGGAGCCGTCCGACCCGAGCCGGACCGAGCCGGCCCGAGCCGACCCGAGCCGACCCGAGTCGACCCGAGCCGACCCGAGCCGACCCGAGTCGACCCGAGCCGACCCGAGCCGACCCGAGCCGACCCGAGTCGACCCGAGCCGATCCGAGCCGGCCCGAGCCGGCCCGAGCCGAGCGGAGTCGCGTCGGGCGGAGCTCGGTTCCCGGGCCTCGCGGGACCTCCGGAAGACCGTACATCAGTCGCGTGTCCAGCAGCAATAGCGCTAATGGGCGCTGCGGTGGCACACCGGGCTCGGTCGATCGTCAAGATGAAGTGGTCTGCGGTGGCGACCGTCGGACGGCGGCGACTGGCGACACTCACGCGATGTCACCGTGGCGTGCTGTCCAGCGACCTTAGTCGCAACCTTAGTCAGCAACCTTAGTCCAGTCCTGTCCAGCAACCTTAGTCGGGGAACGACAGGAAGATCAAACATGGACGCTGCCTCCTAACCACTCCGAATATCTATGATCGGGAAATGCCACTAGTTTATGGGGATGACTTATTTGAGATTCGTAAATAATATATATTATGATTGTATCCGTGACTTAGTGACGTGGTGGGCCACTGGCCTGCTGTCGTGTCTGCATTCTGCACGCATCACTGCACTGGCGCCGGTCAGCCGGTCAGCCGGTCAGCCGGTCAGCTCGGCTCGCTCTGCCACGTTCTGCTCTGGCCTCTGTCCAGATGTGGCGGCGGTACCTTACCTGGCATCAGCCGCAGACAATCGGGGGGCATCGGCCGGGATCTGAGGGTCGGGATCTGACGGGCCGACCACAGGGTCGGTTCAGAGGGTCGGGGTCGAAGAAGATCTGAGGATCCGACCAAAATATCGAATCGAAGAATCGGATCGGGGGTTCGGATCGGGGGCTCGGATGGGCTCTGAAATCGGTTCCTAGATCGGCTCGGAGATCGGTGGTGGGTTGATCGGATCCGAGGATCGGCTCTGCGTGTCGGTGTGACGGCGGGTGGCTGCGGAGGACCCGCACGCGGTGGGAAGGTGGCAGAAACCCTCCTTCCTTTCCAGGCGGCCGAGCCGCCGACACCTGCCTGCCTGAAGCGTGGGAAGCGGTTGGTACCGCCTCGGTGCTGTAATGGTACCCACACCCGCAACGCAGCCGTGACGTGCACCCGAGCCGAGCCGAGCCGAGCCGAGCCGAGCCGGGCCGAGCCGGGCCGAGCCGCCGACACCTGCCTGCCTGAAGCGTGGGAAGCGGTTGGTACCGCCTCGGTGCTGTAATGGTACCCACACCCGCAACGCAGCCGTGACGTGCACCCGAGCCGAGCCGAGCCGAGCCGGGCCGAGCCGCCGACACCTGCCTGCCTGAAGCGTGGGAAGCGGTTGGTACCGCCTCGGTGCTGTAATGGTACCCACACCCGCAACGCAGCCGTGACGTGCACCCGAGCCGAGCCGCCGACACCTGCCTGCCTGAAGCGTGGGAAGCGGTTGGTACCGCCTCGGTGCTGTAATGGTACCCACACCCGCAACGCAGCCGTGACGTGCACCCGAGCCGAGCCGAGCCGAGCCGAGCCGAGCCGAGCCGAGCCGGGCCGAGCCGCCGACACCTGCCTGCCTGAAGCGTGGGAAGCGGTTGGTACCGCCTCGGTGCTGTAATGGTACCCACACCCGCAACGCAGCCGTGACGTGCACCCGAGCCGAGCCGAGCCGAGCCGGGCCGAGCCGCCGACACCTGCCTGCCTGAAGCGTGGGAAGCGGTTGGTACCGCCTCGGTGCTGTAATGGTACCCACACCCGCAACGCAGCCGTGACGTGCACCCGAGCCGAGCCGAGCCGAGCCGGGCCGAGCCGGGCCGAGCCTGCCTGCCTGAAGCGTGGGAAGCGGTTGGTACCGCCTCGGTGCTGTAATGGTACCCACACCCGCAACGCAGCCGTGACGTGCACCCGAGCCGAGCCGAGCCGAGCCGAGCCGAGCCGAGCCGGGCCGAGCCGAGCCGAGCCGGGCCGAGCCGCCGACACCTGCCTGCCTGAAGCGTGGGAAGCGGTTGGTACCGCCTCGGTGCTGTAATGGTACCCACACCCGCAACGCAGCCGTGACGTGCACCCGAGCCGAGCCGCCGACACCTGCCTGCCTGAAGCGTGGGAAGCGGTTGGTACCGCCTCGGTGCTGTAATGGTACCCACACCCGCAACGCAGCCGTGACGTGCACCCGAGCCGAGCCGAGCCGAGCCGAGCCGAGCCGGGCCGAGCCGCCGACACCTGCCTGCCTGAAGCGTGGGAAGCGGTTGGTACCGCCTCGGTGCTGTAATGGTACCCACACCCGCAACGCAGCCGTGACGTGCACCCGAGCCGAGCCGAGCCGAGCCGGGCCGAGCCGCCGACACCTGCCTGCCTGAAGCGTGGGAAGCGGTTGGTACCGCCTCGGTGCTGTAATGGTACCCACACCCGCAACGCAGCCGTGACGTGCACCCGAGCCGAGCCGAGCCGAGCCGGGCCGAGCCGGGCCGAGCCTGCCTGCCTGAAGCGTGGGAAGCGGTTGGTACCGCCTCGGTGCTGTAATGGTACCCACACCCGCAACGCAGCCGTGACGTGCACCCGAGCCGAGCCGAGCCGAGCCGGGCCGAGCCGGGCCGAGCCTGCCTGCCTGAAGCGTGGGAAGCGGTTGGTACCGCCTCGGTGCTGTAATGGTACCCACACCCGCAACGCAGCCGTGACGTGCACCCGAGCCGAGCCGAGCCGAGCCGGGCCGAGCCGGGCCGAGCCTGCCTGCCTGAAGCGTGGGAAGCGGTTGGTACCGCCTCGGTGCTGTAATGGTACCCACACCCGCAACGCAGCCGTGACGTGCACCCGAGCCGAGCCGAGCCGAGCCGGGCCGAGCCGGGCCGAGCCTGCCTGCCTGAAGCGTGGGAAGCGGTTGGTACCGCCTCGGTGCTGTAATGGTACCCACACCCGCAACGCAGCCGTGACGTGCACCCGAGCCGAGCCGAGCCGAGCCGGGCCGAGCCAGGCCGAGCCGAGCCGAGCCGGGCCGAGCCGGGCCGAGCCGGGCCGAGCCGAGCCGAGCCGAGCCGAGCCGAGCCGAGCCGGGCCGAGCCGGGCCGAGCCAGGCCGAGCTGGATGCGCTGGAGTGAGGAGACGGAACGGTGCGGTGACGGCTGAAGTGGCAGGACTGGGGAGGGGTGCATGGGACGGCGCAGTGCGGGGGGGGGGGGGGCGCCGTGAGTCATTTCTGGTAGTGCTAAGGACCCGTCCGTCTTAAACCCAAACCATTATCATCAAGGACCCGTCGGCGAGGGTTTAAACAAAGCCTCGCTAAAGCCCCCCCCCCCACACCCCCACAGGTCATCACTCAGCTCGGCACCGGACGGGCTGATCCCGTGTTACGACGGTCTTCCGGAGCCAACACCACCGAAGCCTTTCTGCGGTATGGAATCGTATTCCCTGAGGCCTCGGGGCCTGCGGGCTGTAGTCCGATCGTTGGGAGGCTAAGCCAGGGGCGCATCCAAGAGGTCGGGACTATTCCCCAATGCGACTGAAATGCGGCAGAAAATGGAGACATATTTCTAAATTTTAAATGGAACTTGTAACATCTTTTAGAGAGGGAAGTTTGTTTCAAGTCAATTATTCATGTACTAGGAAGCGAAATCCGTTTAGTTTTGGAAGTTTGTCAGACGTTCTTGGAATTGGCCTCCAAACCAACTTGTTTTGATCGTACCTGGATCCGCCTGTGATCCCGTGCAGACCCAGGTCCGCACTCAGTCCGTCGGCAGACCAAACCCGGCAGTTCTCAGTCCGTCGGCAGACCAAACCTGGCAGTTCTCAGTCCGTCGTCAGGCTAGACTCGACAGTTCTCAGTCCGTCGTCAGGCTAGACTCGACAGTTCTCAGTCCGTCGTCAGGACACACCCAGCAGTTCTCAGTCCGTCGTCAGGCTAGACTCGACAGTTCTCAGTCCGTCGTCAGGACACACCCAGCAGTTCTCAGTCCGTCGTCAGGCTAGACTCGACAGTTCTCAGTCCGTCGTCAGGACACCCAGCAGTTCTCAGTCCGTCGTCAGGCTAGACTCGACAGTTATCAGTCCGTCGTTAGGACACACCCAGCAGTTATCAGTCCGTCGCCAGGCTAGACTCGACAGTTATCAGTCCGTCGGCAGACCAAACTCGACAGTTCTCAGTCCGTCGGCAGACCAAACTCGACAGTTCTCAGTCCGTCGGCAGGCTAGACTCGACAGTTCTCAGTCCGTCTTCAGGCTGGACTCGACAGTTCTCAGTCCGTCGTCAGGCTAGACTCGACAGTTCTCAGTCCGTCTTCAGGCTAGACTCGACAGTTCTCAGTCCGTTTTCAGACTAGACTCGACAGTTCTCAGTCCGTCGTCAGGCTGGACTCGACAGTTCTCAGTCCGTCTTCAGACTAGACTCGACAGTTATCAGTGCGTCTTCAGGCTGGACTCGACAGTTCTCAGTCCGTCTTCAGACTAGACTCGACAGTTCTCAGTCCGCCTTCAGGCTAGACTCGACAGTTCTCAGTCCGTCTTCAGGCTGGACTCGACAGTTATCAGTCCGTCTTCAGGCTAGACTCGACAGTTCTCAGTCCGTCTTCAGACTAGACTCGACAGTTATCAGTCCGTCGGCAGGCTGGACTCGGCAGCTTGGGTCGCGGTCCGGTGGCGTGCTGTGCACCTCGATGGTTCGTGACCGCCGGGTGATTTGTTTGACCCGCGGTCCGCCATGAAAAACGATCCTTGCCTGGCCGCGGCCGGCGGGGCTGGGAAAATCACTGCTTCGAAGGGGGTGGTGGGTATTTGTCAGTGCAGAGTGGATTTTGGCTCCGTGATGGCTGTGATGGCTACTATGATTGAAGGTTTCATTAAAACGGGATGGGTGTTAATGCTGATAAAGTGGATATTGCCTTGGCCAAATTGATTCCGTGAAAAGCGCGTGAGGTTTGATGTAGGTATTTCGAGTTCTGTGATGGTGTGTTTCCACTGCGCTGTTTGGCCAGGAAACTCACGATCACATGCTTATGACTTATCATTTTTGAAAACAAAGAGACTTCGAATCTTTCACTCAGGCCGAAACATGAGTTACGTGCAATGATAAATGTTTGTGCAATCATTAATTGCAGACATTGGTTAAGGGGAAAAACAAATAAAGCCAAGTATTACAAATGACTTCCTTGTTGTTCTGCGATATGCAATAAGACCACCTGTAAAGGGTAGATATCGTGCGAAAGACTATCTGAAAACAGCAGGTCACCATGGAAGGCTACGTGGGAAAATCACGTGACCTTTATTGCAAATTACGAAACAATGATTTTTCAGACTAGGTTTCGTCCATATGGACAAGTTTCACGTTGTTTTTTTGGCTTAAAATTAACAAAAATAAATATAACATTACTAACTTCAGTCATTTTGTCGAAAGATGCATTGTTGCAGTAAAAACAAATTAACAAAGTTTGCAAACATTCATTAAAAAAATGTTCTTGATGCGCAAACGGTCGTGACGTCATACATGATGTTTGGCCCAATTTGGCCATGGTTGATCCTCTGCCGTAACGATGACCGTAACCATGTTCTCGGGGGCGTATTTTTGCAACGACTCAATGGATGTGTTTGAAAATTTACACACAAAAATGTTGGTATGTTACAAGTGTGGTGCCATATTTAAGTTCTGAAATTATCAAATGTCGGGTTCATGAGCAGCCTGCGCCAACGTACAACCCTGTTTTCCCCCTTTGAGACAAGCAAACAATGCTTGTATACTTGTATGGCCTTGAGGCAATGCAACTCAGTTTCCACCACTGTGCGAACACCAATGTAATGATTGAGCGCGTGCCTTTGGTCAAGTTAAACTTCCATGTATAACGCATATTTTTAATATATATAATTACTTCTATAGGCTTCGTAAGCAGAAGTCTACAATAGTACTTGGCTTGCCAAGCAATGAACAGGTAGTTGGCATTATACGAGGTAGGTGGCATTATGCGAGGCACTTTGGATATTGTATAGGACAGTAGGGCCACTTCTGCATGGCCACACAAATAGCGCCACTTCTGCGAGCTGCAGCACACCACAGCTTTCGTTTCTTGTTTGACATCGGAAGGCTGATGAATACCGCATTTAGCGCAGTTATTGTTGCGTTTTTACATTTCTTAACGAAACAATAGTAATATCTCCCTTTTTCCGTCCATTTTTACCACTACATCAACTAATCACAAGCTGAATCTTCGAGAGAAAAAATACCCGCTCGCCTATTAATGGCGTTCGTCGGACGACTGAATCATGTGTGACGTCACACGATTATGACCAATCAGAGGCCAACACTTATAAATAGAGTTATTAGTTTTTTAAGGTATTTATACAACTTTTTTGAGACAAATTAACATCACCATCGTCTTTTTTATGAAAAATAATATGTAAAAGTTTCCCAAAATTATGTGGTCACGCGACATGAAACTTGTCCATTGGCCCCCAACGTACCATGAAAAGAGCACCACATCAGCTGAACCGACAGGAGGCGGTGCCAAAGGAGCACCAGGGTGTTATTACTGGATCAGGCCGGCATTTGTGCGTCCTTGACTCCCCTCACCTGGGTTATTAGTCGGACAGGGGAGGGTATGAGTCACTGGTCACGGTGTTGACCGCCTCCCCTCCACTATGTCCACTTTTGAAAACCCACTTCCTCTCGGTCGGCGCCGGGTCGTCCGCGGCCGGCGGCTGGCGGCGTCACGCTGCTGCAGCCTGTTCAGAGCGGGGGCGCGGCGCCGCAGTCCGGCCCCGTCCCCGTCACAGCCTTTTCACGGAGCTGCCATCATACGTTGGTGGTGAATCATGTCCCCTTTCATTGGCTGTCGACCGGGCGGCAGTTTTACCGCACGAGTGCGTACCCCTACCACCGCCACGCCGCCGCCGCCGCCGCCGCCCGCCGCCCGCCGTCCGCCGTCCGCCGTCCGCCGCCGCCGCCACCAGCACCGCCTGCCGCCGCCGCCTCGCTTCCGTCCGGGCCGACTGCGGTTCTGTTCACCGCCCCGGACGTCTGTGAAAAGCGCCCCGGGACCTGCAAATGTCTGTGAAAACCGGCACGACCGATGTGTCGGACGGATTCGAACTCGGTATGTTTGCGGATTGCAGCACGCTCACAGTTGCAGCGCGTTGCTAGCAGTGAGTCATCGCTCTGTTGACGAGCAGCGCTGGTGATCTGACGTGTTGTGAAAACAGACCGGGGTGCGGGCAAACCATTGGCACCCCGTTACCGCGTGGGCGACGCGACGCCCCGTTTACATCGATGTGTCAATGTTTGATGCGGGACGAAAACAAACCATTATCGGCTGGGCTAGAACTACCGGCGACGAATGCCATCGAAGCGTTTCGGTTGGTTTAATCGCCGTCAGGGCTCACATGTCTGCCTCTTAGTGGCTGCTCGGGGCTCGATGAAGACGTTCCCGAGCTATTGAGGGGGGGGGGGGGGCGATCGAGCGTTTGAAAGAGTAAACAGGTTCGTCCGAGCGTTCGGGCGCGGTGGGGTTGAGTAGCAGTGTTCGATCACGGCGACTGTTTACGGCCTGCAGCAGCGGGGAACGCGATCCGTTCGATCCGCTTGACCCGTTCGATCCGTTCGATCCACCCGCTCTTTCCGAGTCTTATCCACCAGTTTCACTCGGTGAGCTACATGATGGTTCAGGTGGGATCCTGGACCATGGTTTATATCAGAAATAACGCCACTGAGACGTGATTGGGTCCGGGGAGACTGGTGATAAGGCAGACCAGTGCAGTGACCGAGTTTGAGACATGTGCCAGATAGACTGGTATCGGTGTCGACAGATCTGATCACTATCGACGTCTCCACGCCTCCCACGAGCACGTCTCGGACAGCTGCCGCGAGATGACTGCCGCACGTCTCGGACAGCTGCCGAGCTGCTGCACGTCTCGGACAGCTGCCGAGCTGACTGCCGTGGCTGCGTGTGGAGCGCTGAGCCAGTACGGCACGAACAGCAGAGCAGGGCGGGGCAGGTCAGTGCGTGACCAGGCAGTGCGTGCGGTTCTGCCGACCCCTTCCCCGGGCCTCCGTGTTCTTAGTCACACGCAGCCCGCGATGCAGCCAATCGGGGCAGTGGCAACACTCACTGCGGACAATGCAGCGGTCTGTAGTCCTGGTGACCTGACGGTGTTCTGTGGCGTCCTGGAGTCTCTCAGTGTTATGTTCTGTGATGATCTGGCGGCGTTCTGTGGCGACATGGGGACGTCCTGTGGTGACCTGGCGTCTTGCAGCGACCTGGTGGCGTTTTGTGGTGACCTGAAGGCGCTGTTTCGTTTCGTGTATTAAGGATTCGTCCACGTAGTGGGTATTATGAACCCTTTACATTGTAGATAAGGGTGACAGACATTTACTCATACACTATGGGAACGGTCACGGTCACGATGCATGTGAAAAACAGCACGGACATCCGATTGGCATTCATGTCGGCGTGGTGATCTGGCGGCCTACCGGTGAACTGAGACGGGCGACTGGTCGCAGGCGAGCTAGCCAATCACCGCAACGGCATTGGTGTCTGCCGCCGTGGCCGGGAGCGGTGACTCCTGTCTTGGCTCACTGGCCGGGAGCGGTGACTCCTGTCTTGGCTCGCTGGCATGCGCGAGGTCAATGTTCCAGGACACAGACAGTTAGTCAGCGGTGACGCACGGGGACTCCTCTGTGCAGCTGCGGTGGCTGAAATAACCACATGGCACCTACATCGGCCAGTTGCAGGAACAGTGACCTGTCTTCTGAGGTAACCACATGGCACCTACACGTGCCAGTGGCAGGAACAGTGACCTGTCTTCTGAGATACTCCAGGTCAGCGTTCCTGGATCGGACGTGACGCTATTCTCTGAGCCATAGAGCCGGAACCGGGACGGAGCCGGGACGGAGCCGGGACGGAGTCGGGACGGAGCCGGGACGGAGCCGGGACGGAGCCGGGACGGAGCCGGGACGGAACCGGGACGGAGCTCGGGGCGGAGCTCGGGACGGAGCCGGGACGGAGCCGGGACGGAGCCGGGACGGAGCTCGGGACGGAGCCGGGACGGAGCTCGGGCTCACATGCACAGCCCATTACCCGGCGGTTTCTTCGTGACGCAACACGCACAAAACAATGCCGACCGAGGCCACAATGGACCGTCACAATCGCCGGTTCCGAACGTAGGCTCCGAGCGTCTATGATGCACGCATCATAGACGCTCCGAAACTCTGAAACGCGTCCGTGTCCGGTTGAAAGCTGCATAGATTACTGATGACCAGGTGTGGCGCCCCAGGGGTCAGCTATGTTGGTAGTGCTGATGACCTGAGATGCGTTGTTGCCCGGCTCTTTCCTCCACGACTGTCACAACCAGGGCTGCGGAGTCGACATAATTTTAGGAACTCTAACTCCGACTCCGGCCTATATCCGTTCTCCAACCGCATGCTAAGCAATATCTGTAATGCCATCTATTTTTTCCCGTTTGTTTTTATTCTTAACAGTATGGAGAACAATGCTACGCCGCCCGAGTACGGGCGCGGCGTGCCGGCCGCGCGTCCAGCCCAGTCGCGCTCGTCTGCAGAAGGCGGAATACAATTAAGATAAGAACGTGAGACCGGTACCACTGTGTATGTCTCGTCGAGACGCGTCCGACATTGCGCAGCACGACATACCTGGTTCACCACATGACCTTAAATTACCTTGACCTGAGGTTAAATTTTGAATTTGACTTAGGTAACCTGGTCACCATGGTATGATTCGAATCTCCTTGACGAAACGAGCACGATGATATCAAAATGGGCGCCGTGTGACCGTAAGAGTCGGTGCATCCAAAGCCCCAATCATCATCAGATGACGTACAAATTATTGTCCTAACTTCATCAGGCGCAAATCTACCGCTAGTTGAGTAAACTTTCCACTCGATTAATTTTCCACTCATTTTCTTTCGAAAGGGATGTTAAGGTAATGTCCCTAGGCCGACGACTATTCTACCGACCAAAGTAATCGCCAATTGCCAAAAAGTCGACTCCGACTCCGGGCCGGAGTCGGAGTCGGTAGGATTTTAGCGACTCCGACTCCGGCCAAAACTACCGACTCCAACCGACTCCGACCGACTCCGACTCCGCAGCCCTGGTCACAACACAACAACACGTGTATTTGTTTAGAATTCAGAAAACAAAACAAGACAAATAATCGTGGTTAGATTGGTGAATTGTCACGTGTCGAGGTGTTCTGACCTCTGTTGTCCCTGTCGGCTCTTGCGTGCATGGTTGGACCCAGGGACTTCACAAATGATTGAAGCCGGTCAGATCTTACTTCTTTATTTATAAGAAATTTTAGCAATGGTTGTTCATTACATTTTTCGAATTTGTCGGAGCTAATTTCTTGGGATTGGCCCCCCGAACAAGCCTGTTTTGGCCGCTCTGGATCAACCAATGTCTGCATGTCTCTGTCACTGTCCCTACTTCCTGTTAGTCCCAGGGTCCACCCTCTGTGTCTCAGCTTCCACTCCAGTCCACACCGGAAGCACGGTCTCCCGACCCAGCCCCATGTTTTCGAGGCCGTGTTGTCGGAAACGGACGGTACCCTCCCGTCGCGTGGGAACCTGCGGTAGCCAGCTGTACCTGTACCTGTGCCGGTACCCGGCACCGGCCGGAGCCCGGGCTTGTTTATCACCGAATCACTCGACCCTGAGACACGAGGACTGAGACCGGACAACGAGTCCGGTCGGAGGAAACAGAGAGCTGATTAGTGAGTACCTCGGAGAGGACGAATCTCAGCAGGGCGCGTTACGGCCGAGGGCTCAATAAAGCGCCGATGACTGTCAACAGGCGCTCCTGGACAGACGAAACCGTGGTGCGAAGATCGCACCATTGTTATTCGGTGGATTCTTTGTTTTGCGACCTGCTTACGGACAGCAGGCCATCGTCGCTACCTAGTGGCCCTGAAGCTAAATCCCACCATAGAATGAAGCTGGCCTGCGCGTGTGGATAATAGGTAATATCCCTCGTTTCCCACAGTCAGACTGGCCACATGTGCGCAGCATTTGTCTTCGTGTGATGGCGCCAGGTCAATTCGACGCGCTCGTCTCCGGTCCTGGGCCAGGTTCGGCATGGTCTCTTCTTCCCACGTCCGACGCTGGCCCCGATATGTGACCGATACACGCGTTTATTTCCGGAGTGGATGACGCACATAAGTGGCGCTGCGGCGGCGAACGGTGGCTCTGCGGCGGCGAACGGCGCGCCGAGATTGTCGCCGCCGCGGCACTGATGGCGCACCCGCGTCGCGCACGCCGCTTGTGCCGCCTGTGCCGCGGTCAGCCATGTTGGCCGTGTTGGGTGACGGTTCGGTGGTGGCAGTCGCCGTGTGTCAGTCCACTGTCAGTCGGTGACAGCGAACCTCTCCAGACTCTCACAACCTCTTCAGACTCCCACGCCGATTATCCAGTAGAGCGGCGCTTCCTCCCAAAGAGCGTCGCTTCCTCCAGCATGGCGGAGCTGATTTGATTACGGTACTCCCGACTAAACTCATAATGAATGTGCTTGGCCCGACTGCTGGTAGCTTATGATGGACTCCGATTATACTCGGACTGGGAGGACTCCCAGACTCAGTCACAGGTTACCGAACTTATGCGTCAGCCACCTGACTGAAGTGCTTTACAGCTAAACCGCACATAGCTAGCACATGTCTGGAAATACTAGGGTTGAATTAAACCATGATATTAACGACGTTAGTGAGTTATTTAATTTGCCAAGAAGCTTCTGTTTTTGTTTAGATACGGATCTGCTTGAGTGCATCAACTACCTGCTGCGGTTCTGTCAGCCGCGTTTACACGTGTCTGAACGGAGCGAGCCCGAGCTCCTCGTCCGGCGATCCGACCAATCTTTCACTTCGAAAAGCATGACGGCCAGCGAACCCGGATCGGGAGCTGTCAGTGTGCGTGAGCGTTGGGTGCGCAGGGCTGTGTTATGTTTGGACCGGGGCCACTGCACGATTAGAGCGGAACCGATCGCTGCTCGCTTGGCCAGCGGCTCGCGCGGCGTTCCGCTTAGATTTGCCCCCAACGCAAACAGGCCGATTTGGAGCAGAAACTAGACGGTGGGGTTCAAGTTTCCTGGTGCCTGTTCGGTGCCACTGATAACGGAATTACAGGAGTTCGGGTGTCATTAGAGTGACACCTTCGAGCATGCGTGTTTGTCTGATGCTTATCGTGCCGGCTGGTTTTCCTCCGCGATCAGTTGTAGTGCAGGAGCTGATTACATTGAGACATAGTGTAGGACTAGGCCAGATTGACGAGTTTCATGATGTTTTCGTGTACTCGATTCTCACCTCGCTGAGTTCGTGACAAAACGCTGACAAACATGTTCAGTAATATTGAAAAATGTCATCTAATACAACCTTCAGATACATTGTCTTGCGATTATCTTGATAAAGTTCTTTAGTATCCTTTTCACTAGAAATGCAGTGGAATGCGTGATATTCCGCATTTGGGGATTGTGGCGAAGGCCATTAACACGGCGATATATGATCATGCAGGTCTTGTTTGGTATGTGGCCCTGGAAATACGGTGCTCCACGAAACTGGACTGTAAGAGGCACCCAGTGACACAGCTCGGTTTGAAATATATCCTCCGTCGCACTGAACTGACCCGGAATCGGCGTAAACAAAGTTGCCATTTTGCGTCTTCAACAGTTGCAATTATTGCAATTATTGCAATTATTGCAATTGTGTTTGCGGCTAAATTCACTAACCTAATTACTTCATTCAAATGCACTACGTGTCAACTTACTCAGGGAAATTGTATCTGAAAGTCTATTGGAATATGCATGAGGGCTGCAGGTACGAAAGTTTCCCAATTAATTTCGCACTTTGAACATTACATATTTCAACCATGACCCAATCTCCACTGTTCTCCCTCAATTTTCTGATGAATGATCACTTTGTTTTTCCTTGGAAATAAAGGACAGTATAAATGTTTATTCCTAGAGCCTCTGTTGTGTTGTATCAACCACTAAACAAAACAAAGCTCACTTCCACACGTCTTTGATCGTGCCCCCATTACCGAAAAAGCGCCCACCGTTTGCAGATTTCGTGCCTTGATTTGTATTTTTCTCCCACTTGGTTACAACAGATCTGCGTATCATTTTTACACCAAGGGTGCGCCATATGTCGGCGATGCGTACGCTGAGTTCAATCCCACCCGTCGCGTCGGCCGTCAAACACCACCACGCAGGCAATTCATTCCGTCCCAGCCACGTTTATCACAGCGTTCATTTTCTGCGGGCCACCCATCACCGTCCGCCGGGTGTATGGGGTCCGATTAAGTCCACAAACTATCCCCCCCTCCCCGCACCCCGCCCCTCCCCCGCCCACCCCGCCCCACGGAGCCGGCGCCCACGGAAGCTATCTTCGCTGGCTCCAGTTTCAGGGCGTGCAGACTCATTCCCATGCCACATCTCATCAGACGCGGACCCTACCCCGGTCATATCCGGCATACTGACCCAGCTGGGGATATAAGACCGACACAGCAACGGCCAACCGCCCAAATGGCCACCGAGTGTGATGGCCAAATGGCCACAGTGTTGCGGGTGAATGAGGTGCTTGGAGCATGAGTGGTTAACTTGGATTTGGATTTGATGCGCATTACACGAGAGGAGTTTCGATAGCGGCCATTGCTGAGTGGTCAGCGAACTTTGACGATGCGTTTTGTGAACGTCTGCGAAGTGTTTCTCGGTCGGTGGCTAATCTGTGGCGACTTCTTCTAACCTCTGCTGATCTGTACCAATCTTTGCTGACCATTTTATCTCGCTCTTTCAGGTGGTGCTCGGTCAGACGGTGGTCAGTCGTCTCCCGGATGTGGTCCGTCTCGGCTCCGAGGCGGCGGCCGCCACAGACGAAATGCGCCGCCTCCTCCTCCTGGTCCTGGGCTGCGCCGTACAGTGTAGCTGCAAACAGAAGGTGGTGGACAACATCAAACTGATGGACTACCAGACGCAGCATGCCATCGTCGAGTGCATACAACAGGTCAGTCGGATATTACGCAATTCTTGCGTCATCGGAGACGAGACTCACCACGCTTTTGTAGAGTGCATACAGCAGGTCCGACGATCGGAGCGTGATTCTGCGGCATCATGACGTCATTGGGCGTCATCTAGGCGGCTAGGCGGCTTGGTGTCGTTTGCTGTGTTTTCGGTCTAGCACTGCCAAGTTAGCCATGTTCTTGAACACGGCCTCGTGCAGTCTCTGTACGGATATCCCCCGCGCCACGTAACATGTGTATGGCCGGGTTTCGAAAGCCGCTGTATGTGAAGCAGACTTGTGCTTGATTCTGTTTCAGCGGAATCTATTCCGATTCCATGCCAAGCCATATGGTCTGATTCCGATTCCGAATCCAATATATGTATTTTACTAGGGGAATCGATTCCGAATCCGATTCCAGGGCTCCTAAAAAGCTTGATGCTGAATCAGTTTCCATTGATTCCAATTGTATTCCACTCCGCATACAAAATGTCCGATCATACGTACATTTTGTACAAATTACTCAAATGACGCGAGTAGCAATATTACATTTATTACACAGGTATATTTGATATGGCTATTTTGATGTAAAACTTCAAAAAATTGCATGAATTGTGTTGGAGAACTAGCCTATGCTACAAAATCGTGACAGTTCAAAAACGTCAAAGTCTAATGAAGGTTCAACACAATATAATATCTAGGCATACCTATAATCATGATGCATGGACATTGGACATATTGCAAACTGCTGTTCTCCAATACATATGATACACAAGGAAATCAATGTCTTGAAAGATATGATGATATTATGGAATGTATGGTAGGTACAATAAGCATAGCATTGCAATACGCCAGTATCGTTGTATGTCTTCACCTAAATGAGTAGAATTACTAAGCATGTTTATTGACCCTCATTAGGTAAAATTCATCGTACGGCTTTGCTTCAGCTATGCATGCTCAAAGAAACAAATTTCCTTCAGGAAAGCATAAATTCATGGTCAGAGTAATTGTTATGAAAATGCTACAGAATCACCTGAAATCGCCATTGATTCCGATTCCGATTCCTTCATTTTCTAAAATTGATTGATTCCACCTGATTCCGATTCCACCCAGATGCCAATGAAATCAAATCCGACTCCGATTCCAGCACACACGGAATCGATTCTGGAATCGGATTCGATTCCACTGGAATCAAACACAAGTCTGAGTGAAGGTTACATGCCGGGCATAACAAACACGGTCCGAGCAAAAAGCCTGGCTGTGTAGTGTGTAGCCATGGCTGCTGAGATAGGATGCACGCGAGTGCAGTGGTGAGAAAATCGGCCCTGAACTCAGCTGCCGGACGAGCAAACAGCTTTGTTCTCGCTGAGATGCCGCCGTGAAGGAACAGAGACAGGCAAGGTTGTATGCTTGGCGGAGGGAATTAGGTAACACGCATTTGGTAACTGTGCCGTGCAGCAGTAACAGCAGTAACAGCAGTAACCACAGTAACACTGCACAGTAACAGTAGAAACAATCGTGCAGTAACAGCAAAATAGCGGCTGCAGCATTGCGACTTTATAGTTTTCACGTCCATTAAAGGGAATAGTTTACACCTGACCATGAGGTTTTAAACTGAGATAGCAGAGTTGTAGAGCAGATCGAAACACGGGTTGTTGTGAAAGAATTACCTCGCTACGCTAAGTAATTTCGACACAGGACTAGTGGCCCCTTTTAGAAGAAGTTTCATTTCCCCGAAACTTGTTTCGGGTCATCACAACGGTTGTTTACGTTACAAGCAGCCTGCGTATATATAGTCGTTATTGTGTGCAATAGTTTCTATATCCAAGCTACCATATGCATGACGTTATAATTGTCATGAAGTTTGTTTATGGCCATGAAGGAGAAAAGAGAAATATGCCCATTTTTCGACAGTTGTCCATCTATTGTCCAAACAAATGCCATATTCGTTTTTTTAGCTCGAAATACCCCGTATAGCCAAATTTCAAGACAACTTGCAAGGTGACCTATTCCCTTTAACACGCGCACGGTGATTTATGCCCCCCTCTGGTTTTTCCTGAATAACGAAAAAAAAACGGCGGCGCGCAGCGCCGCCAAATTTGACACTGCTGTTTTGGCATCAAGTTCCCACATAGTCTGAACTTTTTATCTCGGGTCATATCAGGTCAGGTCACCAGGCCAGGTCACGTGACCCCACCTCCAAAACGTGTGCGGTCATACCACAGCCACAGTTGCTAGCCGATCGGTTTAAAACCTACAGCATTTCATAAGGATATAGGTACCTACAATTCGTATATCTCGTTTTTATATCGGTGACCTTTGGTCTGGTCAATTTCGTGACCTCCCCATTTTTAATTGGGAAATATTCAAAAGTCAATGGGGAAATATTCAAATGCTTCCTATTCCGAGGATACGCATTCTAGCAGCCCAATTCCTTCTGGATCATGTTATAATAGGCCATTCATGATGACCCAGGTGCAATTTTTGTTCAGTGCCCCTACAGGGTCAGCCGAGGTCATCCGAGGTCACCAACACTTGTTTGTATATCACTTTCGACAGAATGAAGATAGATAAGTGAAACAGGTACTAATGTTTTTGTCTCATCGAGACACGTCTCCCAATACGCAACTTGACCTACTTGGGTCACCACTTGACCTTGACCTGAGGTAAAATTTATATGTTGACCTAACCTGGTCAACATGAATATGATTCGAAGTGCCTTGACGAGAAAAACACGATGGCTCAAAATTATTGCCCTATCGTTATTAGGTAAAATGCTATTTTGAAAAACAGCTTTGCCAAAAAATAGCCCTTTTGACCTTTGATGACCTCTGGAGCCTAAACGATTGACCTGAAATAAAATTTTAGGCCACTTTAGAAATTGCATTTTTCAAGAGCTTTCCATTGCCTTTTCCGTTTGTTCTTAGCTATCATAGTTCGTGTGAAATCTGGGGGTTTCTGGAGCGAAGTCCTAAAACTGAAAAATCTGATCCTAGGATGACCTCTGGGGACCTCAATATGGACCTGACATAACCAATGACTGATATACTTCCGATGGAACTTGTCTCTAGCTATCTAATGCCGTTTTCCGCTTGTCGCTACGTGGCGTGTTTTTCGAGATCTTAAGGGGGGGGGGCTGAAATCAACCCCCCCCCCCCGGCCGTTCGTGTTTGGCACAGACCCCCAGCCGTGCGCGTGTTAAGGTGCATACCGCTCGACCACGAATTAGTGCGAAAAATAGATTACCAGGACTCCACGTCTAAGCATTTGCGTTCTATTGACCTTGTCAAGTATTTTGCTTCCTATTGACCTTGTTAAGTATTTTGCGTTCCATTGACCTTGTCAAGTATAATTTCCCTTGCTCGTATCCAACGGCACACTCCCAGCCGGTTTCCTAATGATCATCCTACGGCGTGCGACTCCGGGGTAATTGTCTCCACTGCCCGCCGTGACCTTACGACGCTCTCCGGGCGGCGTAATTCATGTGGCAATCTCCGTCCAGATCGCGCGCCGCTATGGAGGGCACTCGGCCACAACACCTGGGCACGCCATCAGATGATGACCCGAGCCGTCCGACTCCCTGAGGCCCGAAATTAGGATTGGCTGGATACTGGATAGGGAAAGGTCTCCCACTGCGCTGGTGTGCGGTATATCAAGATACAAATCCCAAATCCGAACCCACAACCAATGTTCTTGAGAGGCGACGCTAGTGCCCCTTGGGGAAGTATACATCTCAGTTTAAGTCAGTGAGATTTCTGCTCGGGTTGGTGTCATTTATCTACTGAGATGTCTTCTAAAGCTCTGTAAAAGAGCTGGGAATGGTTTGAAATTATTGCTGTCCAAATGTCCTGAACTACCCTTGATTAGTGGGGAGACAGATTCGCTGCGATCATATATGATGTATGCTGATTCATTGTACGGGTTAGCCAGTTTGGATGGAGTTCCGAGACTCTCGTCTCACATTCCGGTTTGGAGGGAGTGCCGATGCTCTCTCGTCTGACATTCCTAGTGCCCATGTGGCCAAAGTTAAAGAACTCAGATCACGATTCGTTGGGCAATAGTACATGATTTGATACAAACTTCTCGGAAAACAAGTGTGTTAGATATTCTTTAAAATCAAGCAAACATGTCAAATTTCGGACAATTGCTGTCATGTTTGGGTCATGACCCCGATGCCCTGATGCCTCATCCTAGACCCGCCCTTGACTACAGCCTGCCGCCTGCTCTTCTGATCACTCCCGATGTCCTGATGACCTTATGCTAGACCCGTCCTTGACTACAGCCTGCCGCCTGCTCTTCTGACCTCTCCCGATGTCCTGATGACCTCATCCTAGACCCGTCCTTGACTACAGCCTGCCGCCTGCTCTTCTGACCTCTCCCGATGCCCTGATGCCTCATCCTAGACCCGTCCTTGACTACAGCCTGCCGCCTGCTCTTCTGACCTCTCCCGATGCCCTGATGCCTCATCCTAGACCCGTCCTTGACTACAGCCTGCCGCCTGCTCTTCTGACCTCTCCCGATGCCCTGATGCCTCATCCTAGACCCGCCCTTGACCACAGCCTGCCGCCTGCTCTTCTGATCACTCCCGATGCCCTGATGACCTCATCCTAGACCCGCCCTTGACTACAGCCTGCCGCCTGCTCTTCTGACCTCTCCCGATGCCCTGATGCCTCATCCTAGACCCGTCCTTGACTACAGCCTGCCGCCTGCTCTTCTGACCTCTCCCGATGCCCTGATGCCTCATCCTAGACCCGTCCTTGACTACAGCCTGCCGCCTGCTCTTCTGACCTCTCCCGATGCCCTGATGCCTCATCCTAGACCCGTCCTTGACTACAGCCTGCCGCCTGCTCTTCTGACCTCTCCCGATGCCCTGATGCCTCATTCTAGACCCGCCCTTGACTACAGCCTGCCGCCTGCTCTTCTGACCTCTCCCTATGCCTGCTGTACCCTGTGCCACCTGCCGTATGTCTCCCGCCCGTCCTCGGTTGTGGGTGGTCCCGGGGCGGCGGCCCGCGGCTGTCGTCCCTCGGTCCAGGTCACCCGTCCCCCCAGGCTGTGTTTGTCCGCCGCGCGCCGCGCTCGGCTGTGTTTGTGTGTCTGCGAGCGGGGCGCAGTGCGCGCGCACGGCGGACAGATTAGGCGCTGATTCGTCTCACCTGTCAGACGCCATTCGGCACCCTCTCCGCCCCCCCCCCATCCGCCCCCCCCCCCCCTGAAGGAGTGTGGGTATGGGGTGGGTGGGCGCCATATGACCAAAGCAGACAGTGTGCCCATGGGTCTCAAGGTCTGAATCATCATCATCGGGACTGTGAAGCAGAGCGGGGGGGGGGGGGTTCTGGGCAATAACCCACGAGACAATGCCGTCGCCTTTTGCGTGGTGGCGTTGCAGGTGTGAGTTTGACGTCAAGGTTTCGTTACCTAATTGTCACATCACATTATTCGGCTGTGCTGATTCTTTGCATTCTCAATGAGTCATTGTAATGGCTGCACCCTATTCTCCTACCGTGTCCGGCTTCTATACGCAATATGTCGACGTGCCGGCGTTTTACGCCACCACCAGTCACCATTGGGGGGGGGGGGGGGGGTGAGAGACCAGGCGATTATCTCTAGCGACAATGTTCAGCGGGGAGCTCCGTGAAGCGTGATGGAGCCCAAACGAACCCACTAGCGACCGGTCCCCAGTGAACGATCCGTATCTCTGGCGCTGATGGCCAACGTCGAATAACACCTCAGCCGGCGGCGACTCGCTCTTCCTCCTCCGCACTGCCACCAGTCGTCTCTGTTGTTATTCCTTAAAATCTTGCCAACATGTCACTGTTCATGGGTGGATTCTTGTGGTTGCTATGCTGGATGCGATGGGGGGGGGGGGGGTGCGTGCGTGACAGTCGTCGGCTATGTTGCTGGAGCCAGCAAAGGAGGTTACGTGACACAAAATTCAAGAAATTAACATTTTGAGGTGGTGGAATTATTAGGTGGCTCATGGTCGATAAAACCCAAACAAGTTTTATTTCGCTACATATAAACGTATTAAAGTTGTGGATATTTTAAAAGTCAGCCACCATGATGAACTTGCATTAAAAATCCCAGAGAGCATGTCTCTGAAATAAATATTTGCTTCAAATATTGTTTGATGCCATATATCGTTTACACGTTTACCCCTGCCCCTCTTTGGCAAAATAATCGAAGATGGGATGATGTAGAATATTGTTTTTGTCGAATTTAAAATGTCCGGCTGTGGCGGGGTTCGTGGCTATGCCATGACGACCTGGCGAGGTCAGGTGGGGAACTCCTGTCCGGTCGGGGACCGTGAGAGGCAGTATCGGTGGCCGTGGATGGTGACTAGAGGTGGCAAAAGATGGACCCGAGGACCCGGTCAATTCACCCGGTTGGACCCGGTTGGGCCTAGACCGGGTCCTGTCAAATTATAACCGGGTCCAACTGGGTCCAACCATCGCTTGATGTTAGTTTCACGCAAATAGTCATAATGAATCCTCAATTTACAATTGTAACAATTGTACAGCTAACCCTTAAAGGGAATTTTCACCTTTGTAACAGTTTTAAACTGAGATAGCCATTATCTTGGGCCGGTATTGAAATGTCTAAGTTACTAAGGTCATTTTCCCCAAAACGTAACCGTTTTTAAGCAATTTAATTTGCCATTTGCAAAATGACTCCAGTCTAGTGCAGCCGCTGATTGGCTGACAGCCACTTTTTCAGCCAATCCCACTTTGTCAACCAATCAGCGGCGGTCTATAGCTCAATAAGGACGTCATTCGCCCAAATCTAAAAACTTAATTTGTATAAAGTTAAGTGACTTTTCGAGTGAAAAATATCACCATCGTTTTCAGCAGCACTTCCTTCATATTTTCTACTACAACCAGCGTATCATGGCAGATCGCGGATACTGACGGATCCAAGGGCGGTACCAGATGGCGGACACTGACGGATCCAAGGGGGTACCAGATCGCGGACACTGACGGATCCAAGGGTGGTCCAAACCCGGCAATGCCCCAGTAACGACCCAGTACGACTTAAAACGGCCATTCTTATGATTTTTGTTTTGCATGTTAGTATATCAATGATAAGAGTTATACATTTAAAATAGCTTTTGAAGGTGCATGCAAGAGAATGTGATAAGTTTTTGAAATATGGTCGATTCTTTATCTGGGCCCACTTAAATCATGTTCTGGCCGTTCTGGGTCCGAGAGGAATGCGTGCTTGTGTTCGGGGACTGTGGGGTGCCCAGCGGCACTAAATCGCACGACAAACGCGCAACTCAATTACCTCTCTCCGCACGGAATCCCAAACAGGCCGACGTCTCACCGCTGTTGTGAACCGTCATCAGTCGTTTTAGTGGTCTGTGAAGATCTGCGGTGACTCCCAACTTTCCCCGTACATGCGTACGTTAAGCACCTCCCTCTCCCCCACGCACGCGTCAGCTCAACTAGCCATGCCCCCCCCCCCCTCCTGACGCACGTCGCCAGCTCAGAGCTATGGCGACATCCGGGCACGAGTGTGACACGTGTCCTGTGACAGCGTGACAGCGTCCGCTGTTGACTGTCACCAGTGTCACCGGCATCCTGTCCTTTTTGTGCGACAGACATACCTGTCAGCGCCCGACTAGCCGTCTCCGCTTCCTGCCGGTTCCCCTCGACCCCTGACAGAGTGGTAGCGATCGTTGCTGTGGCCTGGGGGCGTGGCTGTTGGTAATGGTGACAGTGGCGTACCGAGTATCAGGTCATTCAGGTCATGACCTGGTCCTTTGGACCCGAGGCGCCCATGCAAAGCTGGCGCCCCTCCGATCAGTGACGGTGCCCCTCCGTTCAGTGACCGCGCCCTCCGGCGAGTGACGGCATCCCTCCGACCAGTGCCGTCGCCCCTCCGGCCAGTGACGGCGCCCCTCCGGTCAGTGACCGCGCCCTCCGGCGAGTGACGGTGCTCCTCCGACCAGTGACGGCGCCCCTCTGGCTAGTGACCGCGCCCTCCGGCTAGTGACGGCAGGGGGGGGGGGGGGCGCCTCTCCTTCCGCACGGTGCGGAAGGAGAGGCGCCCCCCCCCCCCTGAAAAATTGTCACCAATATTGGTGGCGCCCCTGTCGATCGGGTGGTGCCCCTCAAGGCAATGACCTGGTCCTTTGTGAATTTCTGCGCACGCCACTGAATGGTGGGATAGGATTCCGACGCACACTGAATCTCAATGGAGGCCGGTCCACTGGTCGTGTTCGGCGAAATGGTGTAGGAGCGTGACTGGCTTGAATACCGTGTCGCTGGGAGACGATCGGTCAGATCTGACAAAACATCGATGGTTATCGACAACACATCGCTATCGATGGTTACGGTTTTTAGTTAGTATGCAGGCGAGCTCTGGTAACCTAACCTAACTAAACGGATCGCTAGGTTTCGCTCTATACCTCTCCTTCCTCAACTGCTTTCTCTACAAGTAGAGCTAAGAGCTCCCCAAGCCTCGCAGGTGTTAATTCAGCCATAGCATCCCGACCTCCATTTGACCAGCGCCGTGCCGCACTCTACCCCGCGCCTCTACTCTGTCGGTCCCTCCTGTCTTCCAGCCTTTCCTACGGCTCTCCCCATGTCTGGCGGCGCCTCTGCTCCATCCCTCCGTTCTTTCAACCTTCCCTACCGTGGCGCCCGCGGCGCCTCTGCTCCATCCCTCCGTTCTTTCAACCTTCCCTACCGTGGCGCCCGCGGCGCCTCTGCTCAATCCCTCCGTTCTTTGAACCTTCCCTACCGTGGCGGCTGGCGGCGCCTCTGCTCCATCCCGTGCGTCGGGCTCTGTAAGCCCTGTTGACAGCCCTGGGGGCGCCGTCCTGTAATGATATGGGCGTGGGGGTGTGCCGACTCACGCGCGCACACACACACGTCTGGTCCGCTGTAACCCGCACCCTTCCTACCCTTTCATCGCCGGGTGCTTCCGGCACCGGTGGAGGTGGGGGTGGGATTGACGGTGGTGGAGAGGGGGGGTGGGGGGAAGAGACACGTCTCCAGTGCACTGCACCGGTGACACCGGTGACCCCGGTGACAGGTGACACCGGTGGCAGGTGACACCGGTGGCAGGTAACAGGTGACACCGGTGACACCGGTGACACCGGCGGCAGGTAACTGACATGTCGCAGCTGCCGGGAAGAACGCACAGTCGACCTGCGTAGTGCGTACAGGGAATAATTTACACATGCTGCGCTCAACGGTTTGGTGCGCGCCTCGCGTCTCTTATAAGACTTCTCTCTCGGGTGTTTTTGTCGATGTTGGGTCGTTTCGCATCACTTCCTTCGATACAGATGGTGTTTCTTTGCAAACCAAAGCGAGGTTGTGGGACATTTTTTCCCTTTGTTCCGTTAGCTGTATTGATTTTGGTTGTTTACCTAATGCTGGTTATGGCGTTGTCTGTTGTTTTCGTTACGGTCACGGCTGCCTGTTATGGTACCCTGGTGGAACGTAACAGCTGGCTTGGGAATCGGTGCAGCCACTTGGCAAAGTCGGCGCTCTATATGGTGCCGATTGCTTCGCCCTCAGTGGCTTTGAGACCGGCTAATGAACTTGATGCGATTAACTGCAGTGCGGCATTGTCGCCCCGCCACAACTGAAGTCTGCCGGCTCATTTTTATAATTCTGGACAATGGGCGCAAAATGACTATCAGCCGTCGCGCTGTTAAACTCCAATGCACAAACAATTCTGAACAATATAAGTGACGGATGAAAACAAATACAATTACAAATTCATTGCAATCTATAAGAATCTGGAGAATAGAAATAATATAATTATCATGATAAAAATCAGTTTTTATCTGATGCCAAAGTTTTTTTTATTTGAACCCAGTTCGTCAAAAAGATATAATTGTTGTCTGAATATGCGGTATATATTTCCTTGCGGGAGCCTTCTGACATGCTAACGTTTTCGTGTTAGACCCGCAAACCACCGGATGCACGGTATTGAAAATGGAATTACCACCGGCCACACCTGAGAAAGGGGAGGCTCAGCTCAGGTCATTTGCCGCCTTCAAATGGCCGAATGCAGGCCGGAGTTCTCACGCCACCAGGTGCATCTCTCATTGAAAGGCCAATAAAATGTCCAGCCAGCACCCCATTATTGTTATTAGCTCCACTTAATCAGCTGTTTTTCTCACTGACGGTGCTAAAGGTGAACCCTTCAAAGTCGTTGGAGGTTTGGGTTTCATGGGTTGTTATTGACCAGACATTGTTATAGCCAGTCACAATGTGCTGTAAAACTAGTCTACTTCACTGACCATTTTCGACATTTGAAAGGTGGAACTCGTAAACCAATGAATACGCTTTTACATTCAGACACAGCGATTACGAACTTCCGGTTCAGAACGAACCAGGCTTCCGGCGGGAATCGAGTAATTGAAAGTCGATTATTCCGCCTTATACTTTATTTAGACTGTACGGCGCACGCTGTTTTTTTTAAAAAAAAATCTGTATCTCTCTGTATCAAACGTAAACTTTTGCCACGGCTTTACCTCGGCGGCGTTATCCGGTGCATCCATTTTATTTACTGCTCTTAGCTTCATCATGGGCATCTTTCGACTACACACATATATCATGCGAATCAGAAGGTACTACCCTACTCTATCTCTGGACCAAAATTAACGTTCGTAATGCTCAATGCCGATATTGCACACCTCGCATCAAGTTCCGTTTTCCTGCGTTATGCCCACGTTGCTGTATCATGGACAGTACTCGGTTACTGTTCATCCATCGATCTATCGTAGCCGTCATGTTCGAAGCACATGACAATGCCTGCATCGCAGTAAGTCAGCCATACGTCAGCAGTATGATAAGTCAACCATGCGTCAACAGTATGGTGATGGCGGATGATCGCAGAGGCCGCTTCAGTGCCCCGGGGCATCATCCGACGGGTGGCCACACCACAGGCTCCCGTTTCATCCGAGTCATCCCCATGTTGTCTCAGGATAAACAGCTACTGGCTGACGCACCATATACCGTCTGTCTGTGGTGTCTGTCTGAGCAGCCAGTGGTGTCTGTCTGAGCAGCCAGTGGTGTCTGTCTGAGCAGCCAGTGGTGTGTGTCTGAGCAGCCAGTGGTGTGTGTCTGAGCAGCCAGTGGTGTCTGTCTGAGCAGCCAGTAGTGTCTGTCTGAGCAGCCAGTGGTGTGTGTGTGAGCAGCCAGTGGTGTGTGTGTGTGTCTGTCTGAGCAGCCAGTGGTGTGTGTCTGTGTCTGTCTGAGCAGCCAGTGGTGTCTGTCTGAGCAGCCAGTGGTGTGTGTGTGTGTGTCTGTCTGAGCAGCCAGTGGTGTGTGTGTGTGTCTGTCTGAGCAGCCAGTGGTGTGTGTCTGAGCAGCCAGTGGTGTGTGTGTGTGTCTGTCTGAGCAGCCAGTGGTGTGTGTGTGTGTCTGTCTGAGCAGCCAGTGGTGTGTGTGTGTCTGTCTGAGCAGCCAGTGGTGTGTGTGTGTGTCTGTCTGAGCAGCCAGTGGTGTGTGTGTGTCTGTCTGAGCAGCCAGTGGTGTGTGTGTGTGGTGTGTGTCTGTCTGAGCAGCCAGTGGTGTCTGTCTGAGCAGCCAGTGGTGTGTGTCTGAGCAGCCAGTGGTGTCTGTCTGAGCAGCCAGTGGTGTGTGTCTGAGCAGCCAGTGGTGTGTGTCTGAGCAGCCAGTGGTGTGTGTGTGTCTGTCTGAGCAGCCAGTGGTGTCTGTGGTGTCTGTCTGAGCAGCCAGTGGTGTGTGTGTGTCTGTCTGAGCAGCCAGTGGTGTGTGTGGTGTCTGTCTGAGCAGCCAGTGGTGTGTGTGGTGTCTGTCTGAGCAGCCAGTGGTGTGTGTGTGTCTGTCTGAGCAGCCAGTGGTGTGTGTGGTGTCTGTCTGAGCAGCCAGTGGTGTGTGTGTGTCTGTCTGAGCAGCCAGTGGTGTGTGTGTGTCTGTCTGAGCAGCCAGTGGTGTGTGTGGTGTCTGTCTGAGCAGCCAGTGGTGTGTGTGTGTCTGTCTGAGCAGCCAGTGGTGTGTGTGTGTGTCTGTCTGAGCAGCCAGTGGTGTGTGTGTGTGTGTGTGTGTGTGTGTGTGTGTGTGTGTGTGTGTGTGTGTGTGTGTGTGTGTGTGTGTGTGTGTGTGTGTGTGTGTGTGTGTGTGTGTGTGTGTGTGTGTGTGTGTGTGTGTGTGTGTGTGTGTGTGTGTGTGTGTGTGTGTGTGTGTGTGTGTGTGTGTGTGTGTGTGTGTGTGTGTGTGTGTGTGTGTGTGTGTGTGTGTGTGTGTGTGTGTGTGTGTGTGTGTGTGTGTGTGTGTGTGTGTGTGTGTGTGTGTGTGTGTGTGTGTGTGTGTGTGTGTGTGTGTGTGTGTGTGTGTGTGTGTGTGTGTGTGTGTGTGTGTGTGTGTGTGTGTGTGTGTGTGTGTGTGTGTGTGTGTGTGTGTGTGTGTGTGTGTGTGTGTGTGTGTGTGTGTGTGTGTGTGTGTGTGTGTGTGTGTGTGTGTGTGTGTGTGTGTGTGTGTGTGTGTGTGTGTGTGTGTGTGTGTGTGTGTGTGTGTGTGTGTGTGTGTGTGTGTGTGTGTGTGTGTGTGTGTGTGTGTGTGTGTGTGTGTGTGTGTGTGTGTGTGTGTGTGTGTGTGTGTGTGTGTGTGTGTGTGTGTGTGTGTGTGTGTGTGTGTGTGTGTGTGTGTGTGTGTGTGTGTGTGTGTGTGTGTGTGTGTGTGTGTGTGTGTGTGTGTGTGTGTGTGTGTGTGTGTGTGTGTGTGTGTGTGTGTGTGTGTGTGTGTGTGTGTGTGTGTGTGTGTGTGTGTCTGTCTGAGCAGCCAGTGGTGTGTGTGTGTGTGTGTGTGTGTGTGTGTGTGTGTGTGTGTGTGTGTGTGTGTGTGTGTGTGTGTGTGTGTGTGTGTGTGTGTGTGTGTGTGTGTGTGTGTGTGTGTGTGTGTGTGTGTGTGTGTGTGTGTGTGTGTGTGTGTGTGTGTGTGTGCGTGCGTGCGTGCGTGCGTGCGTGCGTGCGTGCGTGCGTGCGTGCGTGCGTGCGTGCGTGCGTGCGTGCGTGCGTGCGTGCGTGCGTGCGTGCGTGCGTGCGTGCGTGCGTGCGTGCGTGCGTGCGTGCGTGCGTGCGTGCGTGCGTGCGTGCGTGCGTGCGTGCGTGCGTGCGTGCGTGCGTGCGTGCGTGCGTGCGTGCGTGCGTGCGTGCGTGCGTGCGTGCGTGCGTGCGTGCGTGCGTGCGTGCGTGCGTGCGTGCGTGCGTGCGTGCGTGCGTGCGTGCGTGCGTGCGTGCGTGCGTGCGTGCGTGCGTGCGTGCGTGCGTGCGTGCGTGCGTGCGTGTGTGTGTGTGTGTGTGTGTGTGTGTGTGTGTGTGTGTGTGTGTGTGTGTGTGTGTGTGTGTGTGTGTGTGTGTGTGGGTCTGTGTGTGTGTGTGTGTGTGTGTGTGGGTCTGTGTGTGTGTGTGTGGTCGGAGCGTCTGGAGCATTGTAGATGTTGGCACGGAACCTGCAGGGGGCTTCATCGTGGGTGGTCAGTAGGCGTCACTCTTCAATACAAACAAATCAACAAATCACCTGGTCCTCTCATACTGTTCGCGATCCCCCTTTCTCTGACGTCCCCACGGGGTCCACTGCTTGCCGTAGAGCCCGGGGCTACAACTTCAGCAGAAACAAACCAGCAGTGGAGCCCGCAGACTTTCCCACTCCCTCTCTCTCTCCCTCTCTCCTGTGCCCGCCCGGCCACCCCGTGTCGGTGCCCTTCCCCACCCTGTCTGGCAGTGTAGCCCTGGGCTATGGCCACGCCCTCGCCCCCTGCTGACCATGCAGGGCACGCAGTCTCGGTACGTTACGCGGCCTTCGGAGAGCTGACACGCGGGTTCCGGCAGACAGCCGGATCTTATCTCGCCAGGAGTCGGCGGGGCCACCGCACGCGGAGGGGAACGGAAGACGGTTGTTTGTTTTCTGTCTTGTGTAACGACGCATCGGTCAGAATTGACTATTAGCGTCGATGTCGTGTTTCTTAGTCTTGAGTTATCAGTTCATCAGTCGTCTTGACACGCGCCACACCCGCCTTGACACGCGCCACACCCACCGTCGGCAACGAATGCCACGCGAGTGAACTGCAAACGTTTGAGAATGGTGATCTAATTCTAATAGCGCACGCATTGGGAGGTTCCGTGGGTATTGCGCTGTGCGTTGTGGTCAGGCACGTAGCCAGGATTTTTATCAAGGGGGGGGGGGGGCAACGTCGGTGGTAGAAACAAATTTCACTCCTCAGGCATATGTTGTTGACCGGGGGGTGGGGGGGTGGGGGGGGGGGGGGGGGGTTGTCAGAGAATCTCATTCTATCTAGTGTACATTTGTTTTTGCTCAGGGGGGGGGGGGGGGGGGGGCGTGGCGTGGCGTGGCGTGGCGTGGCGTGGCGTGGCGTGGCGTGGGGGGGGGGGGGGGGGAGGACATGGTGGTATGTCCCCTGGCTACGTCCCTGGTTGTGATACATGTTGGTAGTTGACATCCAGTTATCCTCTCACTATACAATACGAATGCATTATATACACCTAGCAGCAGTGCCCATTTTTTTTGTTGTGGGAAATGAAACCCAAATGTGAATAATTTTTCACTGTCCCCATTTTAGGAGTTAATTTTCCATTCCCAAATTTAACATTGCTATTGATTGACAAAAATATTGACTAAAAATACATTATTTCAACGAAAACAACTGCTTTTCATATTCAAATCAAAACATCAATATTGTACCATTTTGTACATCATTTTCTACTCTCATGGTCTTTTCTCTTGCGCCAATTTTTCATTCTGACACCTAAGCAAAATTTGAATTTTGGGACACCATGCCTAGCGGATCAATGGTGTCGCTTCCTAAAGCCAAAAACAATGACTAGGCTGAGAGAAGGTCTTTACTATGTAATATATAACTTTTACCGGATATTCTCGAATCAGAATCTGCGCATTTGATGTTTCTCTTCGCATACCTCTGAGTCTGCCAACAATGGACATTGCACACCTCGCTCCAATTTCGTACGCTGCTCATCCATATGTGTGACGTCACGACTTCCTCTGACGTCACGTCCTCCCTGCTGCAGGTGACGGACAACCCTGAGACGGTGTGGACGCAGGAGTGGAGCGATCAGCAGGCGGCGTCAGACGATGACCCTCATCTGCAGCTGCTGGTGGGCCACGTGCGGCGGCTGGTCCGGGAACGAGACGACCTCAGCATGGTGAGAGACAATCACGGGGACTGAGGCAGTGAGACACGGCTGACTGTGATAATGTGACATACGTCGTTTAGGATACCGATATACCTGTCAGATCAGTCAAAGGGCGAGACGACCTCAGCTTCAGCATGGTGATATATGGGGACTGGGTTGCTGAGACTCGCGCTTTGACTCACCGAGATACACAGATACACTGAAACATTTCACGGCTTTGGCCAATTTGTTTTGGCCAAAAGTTTAACGAGCTAACTGTGAATAATCTCCCAAGACTTTTTCAAGACATACTTTGTTTTCGCCACAATTTAATTTCTTGATGGCTCTCGAAACAGTATTCACCCCTACAGGAGAGTATTTTAGTCAGCCTCTGTTGGCCAATGTGGGCCAATGTGTCAAACTTTTGCGCCAGAGACATCTCATGCGGCTAACATTCAGCTACCTCGGGGGCTGAAGTTCCAGAAAACTTTGCAGTTGAAACTCACCGTGCAGTTAAAAATAGATGTCGGGCTCCTGGGGCTGTATTCACGTCAACTTCGTAAGTGGATTTTCGTAAGTGGTATATGTATATGTACAATACAGTGCATTCTACTCGACGAGAGTTAGGCAGACAGCCTGCCTTTACTCCGAGTAAAGGCAGACAGCAGACCTTATTGTTTATAGTAAACAATCGGTACTTTATGAATCGTTATGAATCATAATCGGTAATCATTATGATAGCAATTCCTATCTTCGTTTAGTTGGGACATTCATTGAAAACGATGAACCTGCGTTCTGCTTCGAATATCCATATTACAATGATGTCCATGGTTTTCCATTCCTCAACACATGGGTGCCAAATAACCAATATAAGTCAACACGACCTAAAACCTAAATACCAGTAAGGCGCCGTAGTTGGCGATGAACGAGCGAGCGCGAAGGAAATGTATGACGAATTGCAGCTCCATCGGGCAAGTAGTTTCTGAGATACAAAAAGGGTACGCACGTGCAGAAGCACCCCACCCCTGACTTGTGGGAAGGTGGCGGCTGAGAGGTCCCTAGCTACCAGACTTGTCAATGATTCATATTTGTCATGAATCGATTCACAGTGATTCACGGACCATAATGAATGATTCAATCATGATTCAATCACTCAACATTACCATAATGAATGATTCAATCATGATTCAATCACTCAACATTACCATAATGAATGATTCAATCTTGATTCAATCACTCAACATTAAAGGGAAGTGTCGACTCCTTTGTCTAACTCCTTTGATTTTGAATGTGCGACTCTAAGATTTTATGAGCGTGATAGGGAGGTCATGCTCTACTTGTGTGCCAATTTGCATGCACATCAGAATAGTCTGCTGTTTGACCTTAAACATATGACCTGCTCTAACTCCTTTGATTTTAAATGTGCGACTCTAAGATTTTACCAGAATGATCACTAGGTCGTGATCTATCTGTGTATCAATTTTGAAGCCAATCCAAATAGTTCGCGAATGTATTTCCGAATGTGAATGTGAATGTGAGGCAATTGGACACGCGTGTTGTTTATTTTGATTATAAAATGATATTTATAATATTTATTAGAATTATTATAATTGAAAATTCCAAGTTCCAAAAGCATTAATGACTTTACGTTTCACTTTTTTAAGCGAATAGAACATTTATTTTGATTTTGCATTAGGTATTATTTTTTTATAAAGCATGATGTGGAATAAGGCGGCGCCGATGCGATAGTGATATTTGGGACATGCGGAGATCATGCAAATGTTTGTTTATGATTTCGTTTTTGATATGGTATAGCCTAGAAATTAGGAAAAGGTGGGTACTTTTTGATAATTTTTCGTCTGAAAAAGGTGTGCGTGTACTGTGTGGTTTATGAACCAAAGTATGAGTTATCAGTTAGTTACCTTTTCTAAGTATTTAGGTACCTACCCCTAACCCTACCATTCCCAAGGTATTCACCTAGTTAGGGCTGATTGAACAGTGGCTTTGTGCCCACTGGAGTTGGACACAAAGCCTCGCTTTCTTTACGCATAGATGAATTACAGGCTACAGCTCAGGACACAGAGCTCATATAATTGGCCATTAAGTGCCTGGTTTGTCCACAGGGCACAGATGAATGCTGGGCCGCTGTCATATTTTGTGGACAGTTTATGCTGTTCGACCAAAAAAGAATGATTCTTTGAGCGATGAATGATTCAATCAGCCTATTTTCTCTGTATGAATGATTCAATCAGTGACTCACAACAGGTTTGCGCATGAGGTGAATCGATTCATGAGTGATTCATTTGAAATAAGAATGATTCAATCAAAAGTAGTCGATTCACATTGAATCATTGACAAGTCTGCTAGCTACACATAAAATTTGAATACAATCGGCTAAGCCGTTCCTGAGATATATAATAGGGGTGTGCACGTGCGCACGTGCAGAGGCTTGTGGGAAGGCCCCTGACCCCTGACTTGTGGGAAGGCGGTGGTTGAGGGGTTCCTAAGCACACACCAAATTTGCACACAATCGGCCCAGCCGTTGCAGAGTATTTTTTTGTTGTTGCGAGAAAACACTTTTCAACACCCCTCACGAGGCAGGCGCCACGCGCAGTGGTAGTCACCCATGTGAGTCGACACTGGTCTCAAACAGGGTAGGGTGGATGGGGCTAATCAGCAAAGAAGCCCGGGTGTCAATCGGACTTGCGGTTGCAGATATATGAGCTCGAAAGCGTCGCCACGGGCCGGGCCGGGTTGGGTTGGGCCGGGCCGCTCATATTCAGATTTGTCCCCATTACACCACGGAAGGACGAGCGCTCGTAATCATCATCGATTCCTCAACTCAAAGCTGTTATAGGGTGCTACAACGTCCCAAATGTTACGCGTTACAAGCGTCTACAGCGTTAGTTTGTATTGTAAGTGCATAATACGGCATCTGCTGAGTTGAAAGAGTTTATTTAACCTATTCATTATTTCCTTGAGTAAAACTTATATCTACGTGTAGACAATACTCCCATCTGCCTAAACCAAAAACTCATATTCTTGAAATCCCTTATAGCTTTTCAAAATTGCTTACAACAAAACCCCATGCATAAGTTTACGACAACTCCGTGAGTATTCGTAACTCCGCAATACCGTTAACATTAGCTTCTTACGAACAACTTAGGATATTGTGACGTGAATCGCGCTTACGAAAATTCGTAAGAAGATTCCAACGAAAACACCCGACGAGAATCGCAAAATGTCTACGAACAAAATTTTATCGCAGGCATTTTCTTACTGTTTGCGAAGTTGACGTGAATACCAAATTATCGTACGAAGTAGAGCGGTCGTAGGAAAATTCGTAGGAAAATTGACGACGTGAATACGGCCCCATGTTATAAATGGATGAAGCTGTCCAACGGACGGCTTTGAGACAAATCCCTTACCAAATTACCTTCTTGGCCGACTCCAAAAATCGAGAAGCTAACTAACTAACGACGTTCGTCTTCCTTTAATATCTAACGTGGAAACATTGGCCGTCATTGTTAGCATACGATTTAGAAGAAGTAAGACTTTTTGGTGGAACTTGTTTTATCAGCTTAGAAGCATGATACGGCGAAAGTAGATAATTTTGTTCTAGTCTGACCAGTTAGGAATTCAGTTAGATGAAAGGAAAACACAAAGCCGGCGTAATGCCTATGCTATATTATATCTTCAAGTTATAGGCACAAATAAAATTGGCATTTAGCGATGTAATACCAATGTTGACAATTATATTTACACAGTATGAGACAAACATAAACCACATATGAGATTAGCCTGTTAGGCTCTGGGTCTTCTTCCTATCTTGAGACGGGTTTCCTGATCTGGTCGTTGTCACGTCCAGTCTAGAGACATATGTCGCGTGTCCCCATCGACCGCGCGGGTCGAGGCCGCTATTGCAGCTAAAGGCGGACACATCGTTGAAAACTTGCTTACGATTACGAAAACATGAATAAAGCTGAAACAATTAAAAGGAGGTGTTTGCTTTTCACAAGCGCTCGGCCCTGGAGTCTTTGAGGCCTTGGATTGAGACAAGTATTTTATGTGCTTTCGTTCAAAGTATGCATTCTAAAATTAGCAATTTCCCAAGTATTTAGTTTTCCAAGTTTCCGAGCAAAGTTGCATCGTGTTTCCGTGTGTCTGCGGCGTTCGGCTGGGGCGCTCACAAGCCGGCCGGCGCAGTCGGAACGCGTCGCGCTCTTCCGGCGTCTGGCCGCGCCAGTCACGGGCCGTGACGTGCCGCGTGACGGTCCGTGACGCCGTGCCGCGTCACGGTCACGGCCCGCCAGCTGTGCTGACCTTCACCGGTCACCGCCGCCGTCACCGCCGTCACTGCACTCACCGGTCACCGCCGCCGTCACCGCACTCACCGGTCACCGCCGCCGTCACCGCACTCACCGGTCACCGCCGCCGTCACCGCCGCCGTCACCGCACTCACCGGTCACCGCCGCCGTCACCGCCATCACCGCACTCACCGGTCACCGCCGCCGTCACCGCACTCACCGGTCACCGCCGCCGTCACCGAACTCACCGGTCACCGCCGCCGTCACCGCACTCCGGTCACCGCCGCCGTCACCGCCGTCACCGCACTCCAGTCACCGCCGCCATCACCGCCGTTACCGCACTCACCGGTCACCACCGCCGTCACCGCCGTCACCACACTCACCGGTCACCGCCGCCGTCACCGCCGTCACCGCACTCCGGTCACCGCCGCCGTCACCGCCGCCGTCACCGCCGCCGTCACCGCCGTTACCGCACTCACCGGTCACCGCCGCCGTCACCGCCGTCACCGCGCTCACCGGTCACCGCCGCCGTCACCGTGCTCACCGGTCACCGCCGCCGTCACCGCGCTAAGCGCTGAGCTAACAGCTGCGCCGAAATCTGCCGCATAGTGACCGTATCTGTCCGTTTGTCTGCTTGTTGGGACTGGAAAGATTAGAGTTCACAGACATAGCCCTGCGACGGTGGCTTAGCCGTTTCGTTTCATGTACAGTTAGCACCGGATGTTTAGTTCATCGTTAAGTCGTTTTCGCATAAAACGTTATTCTGTCATCATGAAATACATAACCGAATATAATGGAAGGCTAACATCCTCTGGCTCGTAAGAGTGTTGGTCCCACGATTTTGTGATGAATACTCCGTTACAAAATACATATCACTTAATTCGTGGGAATACAGGATCTTACTAGAGAAGTCCGACGATCGTAGAACCAACGGAAAACGACGATATTTCGGCTTACCCTTTAATTGAATATCACAGCGTGACTATCATTGCTGACATCTGTTGTCATACTCGCTTAAAACATGTATCGGATACACATGATGTGGAAACATCGAGCGCATTCTTAGTGTATCTGTTGAGGCCTCATGTGCTGTCTTCCTTTTCAACGTACCTACCTATGTCTTTCGATATTTAAAGTCGTCGAGGTCTTTATGGTTCCGTGTATTTAAATATCAAGAAATCGTAATGAGAACTTTGAACAAGTTGCCATCTTTGCTAGCATCAGATAATTGCTCGCTAGTCGCTATGGATCGTGCAAACTGCTACGCGTGGCGGGCCGGCGGCCACGCCGAATACCAGACATGTTTGTAGGCGGTGCTGCTCCAACGCGTCAAAATTGAGCCGCCAAAGCTGTGGTCCTCGGAAAATGTCGACACATTTATACACTGTGTGATGGTCTCGACAGCCTGAATTATAAATAATTTGCATTATGTTGTAAGCTCTCGCCGGTTTGTAAAGCTCTGGCGGGGGTCACCTCACGCTAGTATCTCCTCCCCCTCTTCCTCCGGCTCCCTGCTCTGCCCGGAGACAGAGACACGCCCGACCGTTAGCCGGAGGCGGAGCTCCCGTAATAAGGCCCCACTAGACCAGCTCCGAGGGGGGGGGGGGCAGAACCACCCCTAGTAACCAACCACTCTGTGCTCAAGACGTGCCAATGGCCTGAGGGCAGGCGACGATGACGGTGGTGCCTACTGCCGACGACTGGTTTTTCAACTTGGCAGCAATTGGCTGAAGGAAGCACGGAGGCTTTAGCGTGCCAGCATCGCCGAAAACCTTCTCTGGTTCCTACTCTGTATTCCAGTGTGGTTTTGTTGATTCATTTCATTTGGCATCCGCGGCACGAAGCGGCCAAGGGAAAAGTTGCCGTGCTCTGAACTTTTTTTCAGCGACTTTCGTCGACGCCACTGCGACTGCAACGGAATTGAAATTCCGTGGCTGTCGCGGGAATTTCATTCGGTTTCATCGGGCGATGGTATAATCTGGCGAGCTGAGCTGGTTCCAAGTGGGCCGATATACTCGTAGAGTCGAGGGTCGCTGCAGCGTAACGTTCAAATTACGCCAAGCCGCGGTGTTGTTTATGTATGGCCGCATCCAGCCGTATCACGGTTGGTAATGATCTATAACACCGGATAAGCGTCATTTGGCGTGATTTGATGGGCCTGCATCATGTTATGAGGCCGGTAAGTGTCATGCACGGAAATGGTGTTGTGTAAAGAGCGAATTGCGCTCCGGCGTATCGTCTGCAGTGTGAGAGACGATTAGACCTGCCCCGGGATTGTCGCTTTTTCAGCTCCGCGGGACTGCTAGATGCAGTTGACCGAGGCGGAAATTACAATCCTGAATACAAATTACGGCGTATTTTATGTTGCCTTGATTAAATCAGATTGAAAGACGATATTCGAGAATGCTTACTTGTATTTCAAGGAAGGGGTGAGCGGAGTGGGTGGTATCTTCTCGGAGTTACATGCTAACAGTTTATTCGAACACCAATGGGACACTAATGACAATCGCGAACAGTTCATACACAACAGTGCACCCAACTTTTCGATGCATGGTGCATGTTGATTGCCTGTGTTTCAAGTCCGTGCTCAACTCGTGCAGTGCGAGTCGGTATATCTGTAACTGGATGTTCTCCGCCCGTGTACTATATGTTAGGTATATCTGTAACTGGATGCTCTCCGCCCGTGTACCATATGTTAGGTATATCTGTAACTGGATGCTCTCCGCCCGTGTACCATATGTTAGGTATATCTGTAACTGGATGCTCTCCGCCCGTGTACCATATGTTAGGTATATCTGTAACTGGATGCTCTCCGCCCGTTTACTATATGTTAGGTATATCTGTAACTGGATGCTCTCCGCCCGTGTACCATATGTTAGGTATATCTGTAACTGGATGCTCTCCGCCCGTGTACCATATGTTAGGTATATCTGTAACTGGATGCTCTCCGCCCGTGTACTATATGTTAGGTATATCTGTAACTGGATGCTCTCCGCCCGTGTACTGCATGTGTGTATGTCTGTGTGTACTCTGTGTGACGCCGTTCCGTCTCTCTCCGGGCAGCGTCTGGTGGAGCTGGTCCTCCAGGAGCACCTCTCGGAGCGGTGTGGCAGCAGCAGACCCCCGGACAGCCCCGGCCAGGCAGGACCCCGCTCCCGGCAGGGGTCGGGACAGGCGGCCAGTCACCACCTGCAGGTGGAGCTGGCCGACTGCAAAGCCAAGCTGCGCAAGGTTAAACAGGAACTGTGAGTATATATCGTGACCCGGCGCCGCAGCCCCCCCCCCCCCCCCCGGGCGGTCAAATACATACAGTGATGCGGCACTTTGAAGCAGAGTAGGGAAGGTCTACGATTTCTGAGCGCCATGCGAGGGGTGGAAGAGGAAGTTATGCGTTATCTAAACATTTTGAAGGTTGGAGGGAATGTTTGCGTGATGTTAACATCGGTGGATCGGTGGAAGGTTTGCTTTCTCAGAGGGATTACATACGAAATATCCTGCGGGAAACACTCGTTCCGGGTCGTTGCTTTGCGGTTGAATTTTAGTTAGAACTTTAATACTACCTGCGTCGCGGGAAAAAACATACGGATGTACCGTTTGTCTTTTTGTTGTCATTGTTAAACCAAAATATGGACAAAGCGCTTATACTTTTAAACGTCTTGTCGCCTAATCTCCAAATACCCAACGAGCTCTGATTGGACAAATGGGAAAGCTGGTCCGCGGTTTTGCGCTGCTTTCTGGGACACAATCACAAGTTATATATTTTTATCTCACATGTTCCCGCGAATTGGCGAGAGTTGTTACTTTTCTCTGTTCGTATCATGTGTTGGTCACGAGCTAGCCGTATCTGCGTTCCATCGGTGGCTTGTGGTCTGCGCCCTATGCTGTTGGAGATGGCACGCGGACGGCTCGCGGACTCGCCGGCTGTCTCGCTGGTTCGTGGAGCCCGCGTGTTCCGGTTCTGTGTTCTTGTTCCTCATGTCCCGGTCACTGCCGAGTGTCAGAACGTACCGCCACCGGTTCTTGGAAGAGATTATGGCACCGGAAGTGACGTATTGAGACGAGCAACCAGTCGGGTCAGTCGTGGCTCCACCGACCTCACTACCGACCCTGCGAGAAATGCGGGCTCTGTGTCAGAGGCCCGTCATTTGACCTCTGCAGCGACTGAAAGACGGTGACCGACATACACACATACAACCGCACGCGCCCTCGCGTCACCGCGACATACTGGCCGCCTTGAAAGGCCTTCCGTGAGCTGTCGCTGCTCCGTGGGCTCGTGTCTCGTATCCGGGGTCTCTTGCGACCTCAGCGTCCGGGGCAGCCAGCACGTCATGCTCTTGGTATTAACTCGCCCGTGCTGAGTGCACGGCCGGCGCCAGTGGGTCAGAACGGGGTCTCCAACAAGGAGCTGGCCGTGGCGGCGGCACAGCGGCTGGCTTTTGGTGTGTTGTCGAAGCGTTGAGGCCAGACCCGGTAGGCTGGTACAGCGGCGTGGGGCTCGGAATCCACAGGTTCCGGGTTCGAATCTGGCTACTGGCGAAATCCTCCGGTCTCCCGCTTAGGTCTAGGTCAGCGTGACCAACCCGGCGATATATGACCCAACAGTCACTTCAACGTAAAACGCCACTGCCGCGACAGGCTCGGCACCGGCCGTCGACGCTCCACCGTCGATGATCAGCTCCATTGACCCCCCCCCCCCCCCCTGACTAGTGCCGAGCCGTGCGGGTGACCCCGGTACACCCGCAGGGCTGCTCTGTCGAGAGGTCACGGGGGAGCGACCCCGTCGACCCTGGCCTGACCAGTGACCGCATTACTCGGCCGGCGGCGGCCTCAGCGCGCGCCCCAGATCCCATTTCAGTGAGCTGTCGGCATCCCACCGCTGTGTGTTGGAGTCCGGAGTGGCCGGACGCGGCGAGCCGGTCTTCCGGAGCGCGTGAGCAGAGGATCCGGCGGCGCCCACCTCTAGTGACCTCGGGTCACCCGGCGGTGACCGCTGGTGACCGCTGGTGACCGCTGGTGGTGCGCTGAAGATGCACGCTATTACAGTACCAGAAATGGAACACGAAACGTGATTGATGGCGTTTTCTAAGCCGGTCGTTGCACTGGATGGTTCCCTGGCAGTGACAAATCAGCCGTTTCCAGGGCGTTCGTTCCCAGCTGTAATGTCAGCGGATGGCGGATGTGTGATGTGTGATGTGTGATGTGTGATATTACCCAGACCATTATGCAGCGGTTAAAGATGGGCCCAAACTCATTATGATACCGATCGGGTCACCGGAGCCAACCGCGATGCATTGGGGACAAGGATCCGGCTGTCGGTGCTGCACTTTGCACTGAACCCAAGCCGTCCTCTGTCTGGCCAAAGTTCAACTCCTACTTTTTGTACCAGGTTACGGTCAGCCTTGTCCGATGTCTGTGGCTGTTTACCACCATTGTATATTTAATGTAATACCTTTTCCATTTATATCATGTTTTACCTTTATTTACATTCATGATTTACCAGTTAGGAGTTTATTCCCTATTTACCAGGGGCGTCGCTATCGGGAGAGGGGGGGGGGGGGGAGGGGAGGAGCTCGGATAGGCCGGGCCCCCAGGATCGCTCCGGCCTGAGTCCGTCCCCGTCAGATTCGCAGGATTTTAACATTAGCCGTATGGGGGGCTGTCCCCCTAAACCCTTGTCTGCCCCCCCCCCCCGACTGGCCCCCACTCAAAATGTTGTGGCGACGCCACTGCTATTTACTATTGGTCCGCTCATCCATCTGGACCAGTCCGGACAACCCATCGAGTGATTTGGACCGGGATGTGCCCAAACCAGACTACCCAGATTCCTCCCTACCCAGCCAACTAACCACCGCTCGCACCATCCTCTCCAACCATCCCATGACATTCCTGCGGCCGACACCCCCCACCCCACCCCGACTTCGAACCCCGACGTGCGTCGGCGGTCGACGTGGCCTGAGATACTGCCTCGGGTGATCTATTGCCCCTGCCGGCCACGAAAGGATATCAATACTGAACGGTAAATCAGAACCCGACGTGGCTCGGTGGTTCAGTTCGGTGGTTCAGGCGCCCGCCCGGGGTGGCTCTACAAAGCCACGGAGTCATAGAGTCAGAGCCAGAGCCAGAGCCAGAGCCAGAGCCAGAGTCAGAGTAGTCAGTCGGAGTCGGCAGAAGCATGAGGAAGTGGCGTGAAGTCTCGGAGTCATAGCGTCGCAGTCAGAGTCGGAGTCAGAGTCAGAGTCAGAGTCAGAGTCAGAGTCAGAGTCAGAGTCAGAGTCAGAGTCAGAGTCAGAGTCAGAGTCAGAGTCGGAGTCGGAGTCGGAGAAGCATGAGGAAGTGGCCGACCGTGGTTGGAATGTGTCCTCTCCCGCCGAAGATGGCCACAAAAACCAAATGGAAATGAGACCGGTGTAATGATATGTTGGCGGCGGCGGCGGAGTGCTGTTAAGCCGGGGGCGACTGCAGACTGCAGGCGGCAAGCAGCCGTTCGTGCGTGTGTTTTTGTTTGTGTTTGCCTGCGCGCGTGGCTGCGAGTGTGTATGCCCGCGACTTTGTGCCCAGCAAAGCCTACCCCACTCTGTCCCAGCCCATCCCATCTCATCCCAGCCCGGCCCAAGTCAGTCCAGCCTAGCCCAGCCCAGCCTAGCCCAGCCTAGCCCAGCCTAGCCCAGCCTAGCCCAGCCTAGCCCAGCCTAGCCCAGCCTAGCCCAGCCTAGCCCAGCCTAGCCCAGCCTAGCCCAGCCTAGCCCAGCCTAGCCCAGCCTAGCCCAGCCTAGCCCAGCCTAGCCCAGCCTAGCCCAGCCTAGCCCAGCCTAGCCCAGCCTAGCCCAGCCTAGCCCAGCCTAGCCCAGCCTAGCCCAGCCTAGCCCAGCCTAGCCCAGCCTAGCCCAGCCTAGCCCAGCCTAGCCCAGCCTAGCCCAGCCTAGCCCAGCCTAGCCCAGCCTAGCCCAGCCTAGCCCAGCCTAGCCCAGCCTAGCCCAGCCTAGCCCAGCCTAGCCCAGCCTAGCCCAGCCTAGCCCAGCCTAGCCCAGCCTAGCCCAGCCTAGCCCAGCCTAGCCCAGCCTAGCCCAGCCTAGCCCAGCCTAGCCCAGCCCAGCCTAGCCCAGCCTAGCCCAGCCTAGCCCAGCCTAGCCCAGCCTAGCCCAGCCTAGCCCAGCCTAGCCCAGCCTAGCCCAGCCTAGTCCAGCCTAGCCCAGCCTAGCCCAGCCTAGCCCAGCCTAGCCCAGCCTAGCCCAGCCTAGCCCAGCCTAGCCCAGCCTAGCCCAGCCTAGCCCAGCCTAGCCCAGCCTAGCCCAGCCTAGCCCAGCCTAGCCCAGCCTAGCCCAGCCTAGCCCAGCCTAGCCCAGCCTAGCCCAGCCTAGCCCAGCCTAGCCCAGCCTAGCCCAGCCCAGCCCAGCCCAGCCCAGCCCAGCCCAGCCTAGCCCAGCCTAGCCCAGCCTAGCCCAGCCTAGCCCAGCCTAGCCCAGCCTAGCCCAGCCTAGCCCAGCCTAGCCCAGCCTAGCCCAGCCCAGCCTAGCCCAGCCTAGCCCAGCCTAGCCCAGCCTAGCCCAGCCTAGCCTAGCCCAGCCTAGCCCAGCCTAGCCCAGCCTAGCCCAGCCTAGCCCAGCCTAGCCCAGCCTAGCCCAGCCTAGCCCAGCCTAGCCCAGCCTAGCCCAGCCTAGCCCAGCCTAGCCCAGCCTAGCCCAGCCTAGCCCAGCCTAGCCCAGCCTAGCCCAGCCTAGCCCAGCCTAGCCCAGCCTAGCCCAGCCTAGCCCAGCCTAGCCTAGCCCAGCCTAGCCCAGCCTAGCCCAGCCTAGCCTAGCCTAGCCCAGCCTAGCCCAGCCTAGCCCAGCCTAGCCCAGCCTAGCCCAGCCTAGCCCAGCCTAGCCCAGCCTAGCCCAGCCTAGCCCAGCCTAGCCCAGCCCAGCCTAGCCCAGCCTAGCCCAGCCTAGCCCAGCCTAGCCCAGCCTAGCCCAGCCTAGCCCAGCCTAGCCCAGCCTAGCCCAGCCTAGCCCAGCCTAGCCCAGCCTAGCCCAGCCTAGCCCAGCCTAGCCCAGCCTAGCCCAGCCTAGCCCAGCCTAGCCCAGCCTAGCCCAGCCTAGCCCAGCCTAGCCCAGCCTAGCCCAGCCTAGCCCAGCCTAGCCCAGCCTAGCCCAGCCTAGCCCAGCCTAGCCCAGCCTAGCCCAGCCTAGCCCAGCCTAGCCCAGCCTAGCCCAGCCTAGCCCAGCCTAGCCCAGCCTAGCCCAGCCTAGCCCAGCCTAGCCCAGCCTAGCCCAGCCTAGCCCAGCCTAGCCCAGCCTAGCCCAGCCTAGCCCAGCCTAGCCCAGCCTAGCCCAGCCTAGCCCAGCCTAGCCCAGCCTAGCCCAGCCTAGCCCAGCCTAGCCCAGCCTAGCCCAGCCTAGCCCAGCCTAGCCCAGCCTAGCCTAGCCCAGCCTAGCCCAGCCTAGCCCAGCCTAGCCCAGCCTAGCCCAGCCTAGCCCAGCCTAGCCCAGCCTAGCCCAGCCTAGCCCAGCCTAGCCCAGCCTAGCCCAGCCTAGCCCAGCCTAGCCTAGCCCAGCCTAGCCCAGCCTAGCCCAGCCCAGCCCAGCCCAGCCCAGCCCAGCCCAGCCCAGCCCAGCCCAGCCCAGCCCAGCCCCTAGCCCAGCCTAGCCCAGCCCAGCCTAGCCCAGCCCCTAGCCCAGCCTAGCCTAGCCCAGCCTAGCCCAGCCTAGCCCAGCCTAGCCTAGCCCAGCCCCTAGCCCAGCCCCTAGCCCAGCCCCTAGCCCAGCCCCTAGCCCAGCCCCTAGCCCAGCCCCTAGCCCAGCCCCTAGCCCAGCCCCTAGCCCAGCCCCTAGCCCAGCCCCTAGCCCAGCCCCTAGCCCAGCCCCTAGCCCAGCCCCTAGCCCAGCCCCTAGCCCAGCCCCTAGCCCAGCCCCTAGCCCAGCCCCTAGCCCAGCCCCTAGCCCAGCCCCTAGCCCAGCCCCTAGCCCAGCCCCTAGCCCAGCCCCTAGCCCAGCCCCTAGCCCAGCCCCTAGCCCAGCCCCTAGCCCAGCCCCTAGCCCAACCCCTAGCCCAGCCCCTAGCCCAGCCCCTAGCCCAGCCCCTAGCCCAGCCCCTAGCCCAGCCCCTAGCCCAGCCCATCCCATCCTATCCTATCCTATCCTATCCTATCCTATCTTATCTTATCTTATCTTATCTTATCTTATCTTATCTTATCTTATCCCATCCCATCCCATCCCATCCCATCCCATCCCATCCCATCCCAGCTAAGCTAGTCGGTCGCCGCGCCCACCACTCGACACTGGGCTCCCATGGTTCCTATGCGCCGTGCTCGGCTCAGCGTGGACTGTCCGACGCTCCTCCACTCTGGCCCGGCCACTGGCGGATCCAGCCTCTCTCCGTGAGGGGGGGGGGGGTCTTTTTGTGGCAAAAAGGTGCCCCATTTTTGTTTCTTCGCGGATTTGGGCCGGTCACCTTATTTTGTTATTCGAGCTTAATATTTTTGTTTTGTCAACTCGCAGGGGCGTCGCCGATAATTTTTGAGTGGGAGGGTGGGGGGGGGGGGGGGGGGGGGGGGGGGTAAGCTGAAATGACGAAAAAATGTACCCCAATTTTTTTTCGGCGTGCATTTTAGCTTTTGCAGCATTTGTAATGTGGATTTTAATGTTATTAGTAGGTACTTGTTATTTAGCGCGATTTTTTTTTGCTGGTTTGCCTGATAAAAAAACAGAAATATAGGCGGTGGGGGCTTGTAGAGGATTAGAAGCTAAAAATGCTATTCATTTAATTCAGCGTTATGACGAACCGAAGACGATGACGATGGCTTCGTTATGACGATGGCCTCTGATGTGACGCCACGAAGCGGCGTGACAATTTTAATTTTAGGTCGTGGGAAACGAAATTTTCATATTGGAACCAGACCGTGATTGGAGCCAAGCCTCGGGTAACCCTTTGTCCTGGTTGCACATCTCTGTAGCCCAGCCAAAATATGCAAAATGCAAAAATATTGCAAAATATTGAAATGAAGGTAGTTTTGCATATACATTAGCCTCGGATAGTAAATCACGATGACCGGTGGCAGTCAGCGCTTAATAGTACATATGATAATAACCAGTAAGGCGCCGTAGTTGGCGATGAACGAGCGAGCGCGAAATAAATGTATGGTGAATTTCAACCCGATCGGGCAAGTAGTTCATGAGATACAAAAAAGGTGCGCACGTGCGCACGTGCAGGGGCACCCCACCCATGACTTGTGGGTAGGCGGCGGCGGAGGGGTCGCCGCCGCCTAGCCCAGCCTAGCCCAGCCAAATAACCACACACCAAATTTGAACACAATCGGCTCAGCCGTTCCTGAGATATAGAATAGGGGTGTGCACGTGCGCACGCGCAGAAGCACCCCATCCCTGACTTGTGGGAAACTGGCGGTTGAGAGGTCCCTAACCACACACCAAATTTGAACACAATCGGCTCAGCCATTCCTGAGATATAATAGGGGTGAGCACGTTCGCACGTGCAGAGGCACTCCACCCCTGACTTGTGGAAAGGCAACGGCTGAGAGGTCCCTAACCACACACCAAATTAAAACGCAATCGGTTCAGCTGTTCCTGTGATATAAAATAGGGGTGTGCACGTGCGCACGTGCAGAGGCACCCCACCCCTGACTTGTGGAAAACTGGCGGCTGAGGGGTCCCTAACCACACACCAAATTTGCACGCAATCGGCTCAGCCGTTGCAGAGTTTTTGCGAGAAAACACTTTTCAACACCCCTCACGCGGCACGCGCCACGCGCAGTGGTAGTCACCCACATGAGTCGCCACCGGTCTCAAACAGGGTAGGTTGGATGGGGCTACTCAGCAAAGAAGCCTTCTTGTCAATCGGACGTATGGTTGCAGAGATATGAGTTTCTCAAAAGCGTCGCCACGGGTCGGGCCGGGCCGGCCGCTCATATTCAGATTTTTTCCATATACCACGGAAAGATGAGCGAGCGCTTCGCGCTCGCTCGTAATAACTGTATACATATGTACCGAACTGTAACAAACAGCTGGTAATAGTGCAAATGGAATGAAAGCAGCAAGAGGCAGAACGACTTTTCCGCGCATAAATGGTCTCTGTGGATCTTGAGGAGCCTAGTGCGAAATGGCTTGAGGAGATGGTCCTGGCCTGGTCCCCACTATTAGCTCTTCGGTCCAGCAAGTTGGGCACCGCTGGAGCAGCTTCCGGGTGCCGATGTCCGCGTCCTTGCGTTTGCGTCGCCTTTTTCGGAACTCGGCAGGCTAGCTAAACATGTAGCCCGCTTGAAAGTTCATATTTTATGAAGAGAGTGGGCCCTGGGGCGAGCAATTACCGCCAAGGAGAGCCTCTGCCAGACATTTAATGGAATTCATGTTCCCATTTTCCAAATTTGTATAAGCAATTGCAAAACTTGTGTCATGCCGCGAAGCGGCGCAAAATTTGCCAGTGTGACTGTGGATAGCTGGATTTTGACTGCTGCAAAGGCAATATTTACGATGAATTGTTAACTTTCCCGCAAAGTTGTTAACTTCTCCAGTTTTCTCCTAAGATCATTGCTTTTCACGTTAAGTGCAGGGAACGCGCGCGTGTGGGGGGGGACATACTTGTATTGAATCCCCCCCCAGATTCCTGTTGGGGGAGGGGGCATTTGTCCCTGATGCCCCCCCCCCCCTGGATCCGCCAGTGGGCCCGGCCCGGTGCTCCTCTATTCAGGCCCGGCCGCGGCGGCGGCGGCGGTGTCGTTGACTCTGCGGGAACGCTGCCACCGCCCTGGGAACACACGAACACACACACACACATACCCACGGACGGCTCGGAGCGGCCGCCACGGCTAATTGTTTGTAACTGCTCCATTGTTCAGTGCGCTGCGCCGGCCACCGTCCTCCGCCACTGGTGCTGACCAGTGTTTGTCACGAGCCCACCAGCCCGCCCAGGCCCATGAACACCAAGCCCAGGCCCGGACCAGCCCGGTCAAATTCATAATATTGAGGCCCAGGACCGGTCCGGCCCGTTCAGATTAAGCATATAATTATTTCCACAAAATTTGCAATAATTATCCTAACATATTTACTTGTGTACTATAAATGTTGAACAATGAGCCAACTATGCTAACCAAACAAACACAAAGCCACAGCCACATCAACAGTGTGTTACTGTGTAAGTGAACTGCTGGTTAAAATATTTTTGGGCTCTGACCTGAACTTGTGCGACGCGCGTATTACTTCAAAATTGTCAGGCCCAGGCCCATCCTGAGCACAGTGATTTCCTTAAAGTTGATGCCCGGCTCAGGCCCAGCCCAGGCCCAGCCCAGGCCCAGCCCAGGCCCAGCCCAGGCCCAGCCCAGGCCCAGCCCAGGCCCAGCCCAGGCCCAGCCCAGGCCCAGCCCAGGCCCAGCCCAGGCCCAGCCCAGGCCCAGCCCAGGCCCAGCCCAGGCCCAGCCCAGGCCCAGCCCAGGCCCAGCCCAGGCCCAGCCCAGGCCCAGCCCAGGCCCAGCCCAGGCCCAGCCAGCCCAGGTCCAGCCCAGGCCCAGCCCAGGCCCAGCCCAGGCCCAGCCCAGGCCCAGCCCAGGCCCAGCCCAGGCCCAGCCCATGGCCAGCCCATGGCCCATAGGGCCAGCCCAGCCGATGTCGAACTCTGGTGCCGGCGACCTACGACGGACGACTGAATGATTGGCTGACCAGTGGCGACTGATGGCTGAATGATTGGCTGACCAGTGGCGACTGATGACTGAATGATTGGCTGACCAGTGGTGACTGATAACTGAATGATTGGCTGACCAGTGGCGACTGATGACTGAATGATTGGCTGACCAGTGGCGACTGATGACTGAATGATTGGCTGACCAGTGGCGACTGATGACTGAATGATTGGCTGACCAGTGGCGACTGATGACTGAATGATTGGCTGACCAGTGGCGACTGATGACTGAATGATTGGCTGACCAGTGGTGACTGATGACTGAATGATTGGCTGACCAGTGGCGACTGATGACTGAATGATTGGCTGACCAGTAGCGATTGATGACTGAATGATTGGCTGACCAGTGGCGACTGATGACTGAATGATTGGCTGACCAGTGGTGACTGATGACTGAATGATTGGCTGACCAGTGGCGACTGATGACTGAATGATTGGCTGACCAGTGGCGACTGATGACTGAATGATTGGCTGACCAGTGGCGACTGATGACTGAATGATTGGCTGACCAGTAGCGATTGATGACTGAATGATTGGCTGACCAGTGGCGACTGATGACTGAATGATTGGCTGACCAGTGGTGACTGATGACTGAATGATTGGCTGACCAGTGGTGACTGATGACTGAATGATTGGCTGACCAGTGGCGACTGATGACTGAATGATTGGCTGACCAGTAGCGATTGATGACTGAATGATTGGCTGACCAGTGGCGACTGATGACTGAATGATTGGCTGACCAGTGGCGACTGATGACTGAATGATTGGCTGACCAGTAGCGATTGATGACTGAATGATTGGCTGACCAGTGGCGACTGATGACTGACCGCCGGTCTGACAGAGCGGATAGATGCCCCAGTTATAATATTATAACTGGGGCAGACTTCATCGGGCCAAACGCTGGTCCCACGTGCTGTTATTTTTGTGTAGATGGAAGTTGATTGCAGTATTTTCCGGCCTTTTGATTACATTCTCTCTGGAATAAGATTACTGGCTTTTTGTTTTGCCTTTGTTGTTTCGCGGTAGACGTTATTGTATGTATTTTTTTAATGTGTCACTCAAACTTGTAAAAAATAATTAATACGATTATGGAGCATTGAAATGCATTGTTATGTGATGTGGGATAATTCGTCCCCAATAATAAACAGGACATACACACATGTCTGGCGGCTTTAATTCGAACCTGTATCCGGCGACCGGCACTGCGTCATTATTTAATAGCACACACATTGTTACATATATATGTTACATAGGTTCAATGACGGAATAGATGTAGCGATACAAGCTCCATAAAATATACAATATACTGCTTGAATGATATAGAAAATCAGAACGGAGAACGGCAGATGGCTACCCTGTCGGTCTATGATACCTCGCCTATACGCATATCACGACTAAAATGGTCATGCCGCACCACGCTACCATTGTTTCTCTGTCCCGTTGGCCCACTGTGACTGTAACATTTGTCTGGGTTTGCAGTGAGGAGAAGACTGAACAGCTGCTGGAGCTTCGGGAGGAGCTGGAGACGAACAAGCAGACCCTCAGCAAACTTCGTGCAGAGGTGAGCAATGCTCTTCCTTCCGCACTCTGACGTCCTGGCTCACAATCTCACGACTTCCGTCCACTCTCTGACGTCCTGGCTCACAATCTCTCGACTTATGTCCACTCTCTGACGTCCTGGCTCACAATCTCTCGACTTCTGTCCACTCTCTGACGTCCTGGCTCACAATCTCACGACTTCCGTACACTCTCTGACGTCCTAGCTCACAATCTCACGACTAAGGGGCCCTTTGTTGTATGATATCACCAGTTGCAATGAGGCCCTCCCCATAATAATTCAGTCTGAATATCTCCACTTAGCCACCGTTGTCCTGATCTTCCGGGCGGATTTATAGGATTGTTCCCAGCCCCAGTTTTTACGAAGATTGCCACTTGTCCACCTTGTTGGAATTAGCCGACAGTTTGTCGGCGATTTACTGGAACAATAAAACTAGGCCGTCTTTTGTCAACTTTACGGCATATGCAGCCAATTAAAATGTCCCGGAAGACGGCGCTTCGTATCCGGCTACTCTGCCAGGCTTGCGTGCCTATTTGCGTGCCTATTTGTAATAATGGGATGACGTGCAAATTGCATAATGATAGCTCGTTTAGAAGTATTGAACGAACCAGAAATGGGAAGTTAACGATGGTCTGAGTTAATTAGCAGTTTTAAGTCCACTCTTGCGGGGTATATTCCCAGACCGTTGTCAGTTAGCGGCAGCCTGCAAACTAATGTCAGGAATGGCGCCACCCTGACCTGTGACCCGCTCGGTGATCTGACTTGCGACAGAGCCCATGATTAAACCCCAATCATCATCATTTCTCCCTATGACCTGACCTTTGACCTGTGACCTGCCCTGTGACCTGTCATGCCCTGCGCTGCCTTGCTCTGCCCTGCGCTGACCTGACCTGTGACCTGACATGTGACCTGACCTGTGACCTGACCTGTGACCTGACCTGTGACCTGACCTGTGACCTGACCTGTGACCTGACCTGTGACCTGACCTGTGACCTGACCTGTGACCTGACCTGTGACCTGCCCTGTGACCTGACCTGTGACCTGACCTGTGACCTGACATGTGGCCTGACATGTGACCTGACCTGTGACCTGACCTGTGACCTGACCTGTGACTTGACCTGTGACCTGACCTGTGACCTGACCTGTGACCTGACATGTGACCTGACATGTGACCTGACCTGTGACCTGACCTGTGACCTGACCTGTGACCTGACCTGTGACCTGACCTGTGACCTGACCTGTGACCTGACCTGTGACCTGACCTGTGACCTGACCTGTGACCTGACCTGTGACCTGACCTGTGACCTGACCTGTGACCTGGCCTGTGACATGACCTGTGACATGACCTGTGACCTGACATGTGACCTGACCTGTGACCTGACCTGTGACCTGACCTGTGACCCACCATTCGACAGAACTTGGAGCTGGTACAGGACGCGCGCGCGGCCAAGGCGTACCGGGATGAGCTGGACATCGTCCAGGAGCGGGCCAACAAGGTGGATAAGCTGGAGGCAGAGCTGCAGCGCTACCGGGATAAGATGAACGATATCGAGTTCTACCGATCCCGAGTGGACGAGCTACGCGAGGATAACAGGTTAGTCTACCGAGCTCTACTTCTCTCTAAGACTACTTCTGATGAATACCGCTCTCTCTATTGCTCTCTACCGCTCTCTACCGCTCTCTACCGCTCTCTACCGCTCTCTACCGCTCTCTACCACTCTCTATCGCTATCTGTCGCTCCCTACCGCTCTCTATGTCTCTCTGCCGCTTTCTACCGCTCTCTACCACTCTCTACCGCTCTCTACCACTCTCTACCACTCTCTACCACTCTCTATCGCTATATGTCGCTCCCTACCGCTCTCTATGTCTCTCTGCCGCTTTCTACCGCTGTCTACCGTTCTCTACCATTCGCTACTGTTATCTACCGTTCTCTACCATTATATACCATTCTATATCACTATCATCTCTATCCACTGTTCTCTACCGTTCTCCACGGCTATCTACCTCTTTCACCCCTAACCACCGCTCTCTACTGCACTCTACCGCTCCCTGCTCAATCCACCGCTCTCTTCTGTTCTGTATCGTTCCTCCGGCTATGGTAAGTGTGGAATGTCTCTCTCCGACACTCTCGTGCTCAGTCACGACTGCTTTTGGCTTCAGAGTTAAATATGGAGGTCGTTTAGATTGTGAGTATGGTTACTTATCTCGTTCTCGTTCTGCCTTTCCGCATACGGGCTTGGTATCTGAGTCTCAAGGTTGCCTGTTGCTTTCTTTTGGCTATACACGGGAATTTGCGATACTTAATATGGCCAGAATAAGCCGACACGTCCTGGTGGCATGCTCGTAATTTTGGAGAGCTTTGTATTCACGTGTGCAATGTATAGTATACTGATATTATCACCATGTACGTCTAAAATATTTACCCATTTCTGTGTTTCACCTGATAGTGAATCTAAGTCAACTAATTTGATCTAAGCATATCATGCGATTATTCTTTGCCTAAGACCCTGGAGCCTTTGAAGACTTAGGGGGACAATTGCCTTAAATGGATGTTTACTAATCCCTATATCACAATGGTCATACTGGGAATTCAGTGTGTTAATTACGGATGTTGTTAATTTGTGATTTACTGATTTGCTGAATGTCTAACTTCTGAAAATGAAAAGGTACTGTAGTAAACAAAAATTGTCGCTTGTATTGTCTCCAGCTGTTTTTTCTTTATCATACACAAATCTTACCGTCTCGTGTTTCGGATTTTATGATGGAATAGGCCACCATCTAACGCCAATATACCAGGCAGGATGCCTCCTGAATTTCCTGGATCTCCTAACAATGTCCAGTCAGCTGGTTACGTCCGCGCTAGTAACCCCTACGCCTCCTCGCCCCTGCGTCTCCTGCTGGCTGCGTCTCCTGACTCGTGCGACTCCTGTCGGCAGGATCCTGGTGGAGACGAAGGAGATGTTGGAGGAACAGCTGGATACGTCCCGGAAGCGCAGCGAACAGATCGTCGAGCTGGAGACGACCGTGCTGAAGTACAAACAGCAGATCAACGACCTCAGTCTGGTGAGTCCACTTCAGCCGACGTCATCTGACGGCAGCTGACGCCACCTGACGCGGGGACAGGGAGTGTTAGTGAAATCAAGTAACGTCATAGATCATTTAATGATGTTATTCATCATATAGAGAAGTGTACTGGTGCTACCCGCGGTTCATTGGTACATTAACCGACGGATATCACCTCAACTGCCGAATGCAGCGGCATTGGATAAACCAGATGCAATGACTTGTAGATGCAGTATTACTTGTAGACACATTATGAGCCTAAAATAAACGTTATCCCACATATTACAATGACTTGTCATTGTTCCAGTGTTGCTCAGTGCTCTTGATGCTGATTGCCCTGCTTTGCCCGACACCAGCCGTCATCGACCCTGTTGACGGGTCAGCCGTCACCTACCCTCGACCCGCGTTCCCAGCCATCGACCCTGTTGACCATGTGTGTACTGCTCCTTAGGAGCGGGACATGGACCGGGACCGGATCCAGGACCTCCTGGAGGAGAACGCTCGTCTCCAGCTCAGCAGCAGGAACACACTCAATGAGTCTGCCTCCCTGGTGGCCGAACTGGACAACCTGCGGTCCCACCAGAAGGACGGTACGTTACAGTAGAAACATAGCTACATAATCCGCGTTCTCGTTAGAAGAAGGGTACTTTACAGCGGATACATGGTGTGCGATCGACCTTGACGTCTTTGACAGCTTGTTGCATTTTCAGTCGTGCACTCCTCACAGCGTGCAGCAGCTTTTTAGCGATCGTCTCGGCTGTGCGGCCATGTGTGTTGCAGGCAGCATGAATCGCTCAGGTTTCGGCGCCACCTGTGTTGTGGTTGGGATAATCAATATATCGCTCGTGACGGAAGTCTATTGAACCGTGCAATTTTACGACTGGAGGAATACATGTCATCGTAAACTACATACATAGAGGAAGTTACCGCATTCCGTCGAGTCTGTCTGATTGTTGTGCCACTGGAGTCGAGGAGGCCTGTCGTGGCTGGTAGCACGGGGTGATACTAAACACGGGACGATACTTTGATGACAAATCCCAGTTTGGTGACACCCACCCACACACACACACACACACACACACACACACACACACACACACACACACACACCCGCACCCGCACCCGCGCCCGCGCCCGCGCCCGCGCCCGCGCCCGCGCCCGCGCCCGCGCCCGCGCCCGCGCCCGCGCCCGCGCCCGCGCCCGCGCCCGCGCCCGCGCCCGCGCCCGCGCCCGCGCCCGCGCCCGCGCCCGCGCCCGCGCCCGCGCCCGCGCCCGCGCCCGCGCCCGCGCCCGCGCCCGCGCCCGCGCCCGCGCCCGCGCCCGCGCCCGCGCCCGCGCCCGCGCCCGCGCCCGCGCCCGCGCCCGCGCCCGCGCCCGCGCCCGCGCCCGCGCCCGCGCCCGCGCCCGCGCCCGCGCCCGCGCCCGCGCCCGCGCCCGCGCCCGCGCCCGCGCCCGCGCCCGCGCCCGCGCCCGCGCCCGCGCCCGCGCCCGCGCCCGCGCCCGCGCCCGCGCCCGCGCCCGCGCCCGCGCCCGCGCCCGCGCCCGCGCCCGCGCCCGCGCCCGCGCCCGCGCCCGCGCCCGCGCCCGCGCCCGCGCCCGCGCCCGCGCCCGCGCCCGCGCCCGCGCCCGCGCCCGCGCCCGCGCCCGCGCCCGCGCCCGCGCCCGCGCCCGCGCCCGCGCCCGCGCCCGCGCCCGCGCCCGCGCCCGCGCCCGCGCCCGCGCGCGCGCGCGCGCGCGCACGCACGCACGCACGCACGCACACACACACACACACACACACACACACACACACACACACACACACACACACACACACACACACACACACACACACACACACACACACACACACACACACACACACACACACACACACACACACACACACACACACACACACACACACACACACACACACACACACACACACACACACACACACACACACACACACACACACACACACACACACACACACACACACACACACACACACACACACACACACACACACACACACACACACACACACACACACACACACACACACACACACACACACACACACACACACACACACACACACACACACACACACACACACACACACACACACACACACACACACACACACACACACACACACACACACACACACACACACACACACACACACACACACACACACACACACACACACACACACACACACACACACACCACACACACACACACACACACACACACACACACACACACACACACACACACACACACACACACACACACACACACACACACACACACACACACACACACACACACACACACACACACACACACACACACACACACACACACACACACACACACACACACACACACACACACACACACACACACACACACACACACACACACACACACACACACACACACACACACACACACACACACACACACACACACACACACACACACACACACACACACACACACACACACACACACACACACACACACACACACACACACACACACACACACACACACACACACACACACACACACACACACACACACACACACACACACACACACACACACACACACACACACACACACACACACACACACACACACACACACACACACACACACACACACACACACACACACACACACACACACACACACACACACACACACACACACACACACACACACACACACACACACACACACACACACACACACCACACACACACACACACACACACACACACACACACACACACACACACACACACACACACACACACACACACACACACACACACACACACACACACACACACACACACACACACACACACACACACACACACACACACACACACACACACACACACACACACACACACACACACACACACACACACACACACACACACACACACACACACACACACACACACACACACACACACACCACACACACACACACACACACACACACACACACACACACACACACACACACACACACACACACACACACACACACACACACACACACACACACACACACACACACACACACACACACACACACACACACACACACACACACACACACACACACACACACACACACACACACACACACACACACACACACACACACACACACCACACACACACACACACACACACACACACACACACACACACACACACACACACACACACACACACACACACACACACACACACACACACACACACACACACACACACACACACACACACACACACACACACACACACACACACACACACACACACACACACACACACACACACACACACACACACACACACACACACACACACACACACACACACACACACACACACACACACACACACACACACACACACACACACACACACACACACACACACACACACACACACACACACACACACACACACACACACACACACACACACACACACACACACACACACACACACACACACACACACACACACACACACACACACACACACACACACACACACACACACACACACACACACACACACACACACACACACACACACACACACACACACACACACACACACACACACACACACACACACACACACACACACACACACACACACACACACACACACACACACACACACACACACACACACACACACACACACACACACACACACACACACACACACACACACACACACACACACACACACACACACACACACACACACACACACACACACACACACACACACACACACACACACACACACACACACACACACACACACACACACACACACACACACACACACACACACACACACACACCACACACACACACACACACACACACACACACACACACACACACACACACACACACACACACACACACACACACACACACACACACACACACACACACACACACACACACACACACACACACACACACACACACACACACACACACACACACACACACACACACACACACACACACACACACACACACACACACACACACACACACACACACACACACACACACACACACACACACACACACACACACACACACACACACACACACACACACACACACACACACACACACACACACACACACACACACACACACACACACACACACACACACACACACACACACACACACACACACACACACACACACACACACACACACACACACACACACACACACACACACACACACACACACACACACACACACACACACACACACACACACACACACACACACACACACACACACACACACACACACACACACACACACACACACACACACACACACACACACACACACACACACACACACACACACACACACACACACACACACACACACACACACACACACACACCACACACACACACACACACACACACACACACACACACACACACACACACACACACACACACACACACACACACACACACACACACACACACACACACACACACACACACACACACACACACACACACACACACACACACACACACACACACACACACACACACACACACACACACACACACACACACACACACACACACACACACACACACACACACACACACACACACACACACACACACACACACACACACACACACACACACACACACACACACACACACACACACACACACACACACACACACACACACACACACACACACACACACACACACACACACACACACACACACACACACACACACACACACACACACACACACACACACACACACACACACACACACACACACACACACACACACACACACACACACACACACACACACACACACACACACACACACACACACACACACACACACACACACACACACACACACACACACACACACACACACACACACACACACACACACACACACACACACACACACACACACACACACACACACACACACACACACACACACACACACACACACACACACACACACACACACACACACACACACACACACACACACACACACACACACACACACACACACACACACACACACACACACACACACACACACACACACACACACACACACACACACACACACACACACACACACACACACACACACACACACACACACACACACACACACACACACACACACACACACACACACACACACACACACACACACACACACACACACACACACACACACACACACACACACACACACACACACACACACACACACACACACACACACACACACACACACACACACACACACACACACACACACACACACACACACACACACACACACACACACACACACACACACACACACACACACACACACACACACACACACACACACACACACACACACACACACACACACACACACACACACACACACACACACACACACACACACACACACACACACACACACACACACACACACACACACACACACACACACACACACACACACACACACACACACACACACACACACACACACACACACACACACACACACACACACACACACACACACACACACACACACACACACACACACACACACACACACACACACACACACACACACACACACACACACACACACACACACACACACACACACACACACACACACACACACACACACACACACACACACACACACACACACACACACACACACACACACACACACACACACACACACACACACACACACACACACACACACACACACACACACACACACACACACACACACACACACACACACACACACACACACACACACACACACACACACACACACACACACACACACACACACACACACACACACACACACACACACACACACACACACACACACACACACACACACACACACACACACACACACACACACACACACACACACACACACCGCCTCGCACACTGAACTGCAGACCGCGTGCCGGGCAGGAGAAAGCCTTCACGCGTACCCGGTCCGCTCGCCACAGCCAGGAACAGGAAAATGGGCGCGGCGTTTTCCGGTGCACGGTTCTGTGTTTCTGGTGGGTGATTCTGTGATTGGGGTGTATCCTGTTACGGTGATTGCGTCGCTGCGCTTTGGTGACCGCGTTGCAGGACTGGGACTGTACCAAGGGGACTCAATCGAGCTCAGCAATGCTGGCGGTAATTGTAGGATGCACGAACAGTGTACCTGGACTCATGCCCGGTCACTTGCACCGATCACCTTCTGTTCAAGCGACCAGCCTCCATACCCACTCTCCAGAGCCTACACAACGCACACTCGAGAGAACTATGCATGCATTTCTCGTATTTCCATGTGATAGACGATTGCGTCTGCTTTCAGCAGGCTGGTCGGGCCGCAGCTGCCTACAGAGTCATGTGTGCTGCCCGCCAGGGCGTGCACAACACACTGTAGAACTAGGCAGCTCATGACTGACTCACCTTTTCCCCGCGGCAGGCTCCTCTGGCCACAGCAGCCTCTCGGACCAGCTCTCCTCCGACGCGCACGGCCGCGCGCTGCGACTGGAGCTGGAGAACCAGCGGCTCCTGGCGCTGGTCATGACTGACTCACCATTTCCCCGCGGCAGGCTCCTCTGGCCACAGCAGCCTCTCGGACCAGCTCTCCTCCGACGCGCACGGCCGCGCGCTGCGACTGGAGCTGGAGAACCAGCGGCTTCTGGCGCTGGTCGAGACGCTGCGCGAGGCCAGCGCGCGTCAGGGCAGTGAGAGCATCCTCGAACTCGAGAAGGAGAACAAGCGGCTCAGTCTCAAGGTCAGTGGGGGTGCTGGGGGGGGGGGGGGGCGTGGCGTAGCAAGCGGATGGGGCGGGGTGAGGCGGGTAAACACTGATCAGTTGAAAATGTATGGCAGATCAATATACAAATGTATGGCAGATCAATATACAAATGTATGGTAAGAATGTGAGGAGGTGCGAGGCGAGAAGGGGTGAAGCGGGAAGCGACGGGCGACGGGCGACGGGCGACGGGCGACGGGCGACGGGCGACGGGCGACGGGCGACGGGCGACGGACGACGGGCGACGGGCGACGGGCGACGGGCGACGGGCGACGACGGGATGGGACGGGACGGTGCTGGGCAGGATGGGGAAGAGGGAGGGGAGGGAGACTGCGCGGCTTGGCTATTGATATCTAGTGAGGATCCAGCGCGCGGGGATTTGAGATAGGAGGATGGATGGTCAGGGCGTAATATTCTGTCGTTTCTGGGTGTTACTGCCTCGTACAACGGGCTGGGAGTGAGATTCCAGACACTGGGAGTGAGATTCCAGACACTGCTCATACTCTCTGCTCTGGAAGCTGATGAAGCCTTCATTCGGCAAACTCGCTTCCTATTTGCGTTAGGCTCGAGACTGTGATGTAATTATCCTTTATCTGTCACAAGTTTTGGTATCGGTTTTAACCGTCCTCTGAAAGAACAACTTAGGAAAGCGGTAGCTACCGGACCGGTAGATATCGGTGGATCTGATTCGTGTTCCGGTATCGTGTTGACCGTCCTCAGGTGGGGCGATTACAGGAATCGGTAGATGTCGGTGTATTTAACGCATGTCCCGTTCTCAAGTGGAGCAGCTTCAGGAGTTTTCTCAGAAGGAGGTGGCTCGTGCTGACCCCTGGTTCTACCTTCAGGTGGAGCAGCTTCAGGAGTCTTCTCAGGATGTCATCGCTGACCCCAGGTGCTCTCCTCAGGTGGAGCAGCTTCAAGAGTCTTCTCAGGATGTCATCGCTGACCTCAGGTGCTCTCCTCAGGTTGAGCAGCTTCAAGAGTCTTCTCAGGATGCCATCGCTGACCTCAGGTGCTCTCCTCAGGTGGAGCAGCTTCAGGAGTCTTCTCAGACGGAGGTGGCGCGTGCTGAGCAGCTGGAGCAGGAGCGCTGCCAGGGCGAACAGCAGACCAAGCGTCTACAGCAGGTCATCGAGACGGTGCGGGAGAACAGCGACCGACAGCAGACGGAGCTTCAGGTGCGCCCACTGGCGCTAGCCGAGTATTGCATGCTGGTCTCATTGGTCCCATGCCGCCGTATTACATGCTGGTCTCATTGGTCCCATGCCGCCGTATTACATGCTGGTCTCATTGGTCCCATGCCGCCGTATTGCATGCTGGTCTCGTTGGTCCCATGCCGCAGTATTACATGCTGACCTCATTGGTCCCATGCCACCGTATTACATGCTGGTTTCGCTGGTCCCATGCCACCGTATTATATGCTGGTTTCGCTGGTCGTCCCTTTGGCAGAGGAGCTTCCGTTGCCTCTTGTTGTTTTGGCTAACCTGTCTTCATTCTTACGTAATTCTTGATTAATTTGGTTTCCTGGATTCGGCTGTTAATTGCCTAGGGATGGGCAGCAGCTGAGCACACATAACTCAAATACTCTCTGACCGTTCTCTGTGTGTGCGACTGCCAGTTTCTGTTCTCCTTCACTGCGTCTGACTCGGTCCCCGTCTTCCTGCAGCGAGAGAAGCAGCAGCTACAGGAGCTGGTGGGGACGCTGCGGGTCCGACAGCAGCAGACCAGGGACACCCGCCTGCAGCAGGTCGAGCAGGAGAACGGTGACCTCACCGTCAAAAACCAGGTACGACGATGTGCCGGGAGGGGGCAGCGGTGTGGCGTGCGGTTTTGTAGCCGATGGGAAAACACTTTGTAGGATTTCATGATTTACTTCGATTTCAAGGCGTTAACGTGTGAATATACAATGTTTTATCTCTCTGGCATTTTGTGGTCAATATTGTAAAATAAGGTTCTTTCCCGGGTGGTTTATATTCCGTGCGTCCAGGGATACGTTATTGCTGACAGTTGTTTGGCAATGAGTGATGCGACTTTAAACCCATTGTCTGATTGTTCAATTGTGTCTTCTGGCATAGCCATATATTGCGGTTCTCACTTCTCAGTGCAAGCTAGATTGCTGCAACTTGCTGGCCTACTTTAAACAACTGTCCATTCTTGCCGAGCATCCGAGCGTCTACATTTTCATATTTTCAACATCCAGTGACCTGCTCAGCAGTCAGCACTCTTTAATTGTATATACTATTTTCATTTCAGTCCACAAAAGCGTCGATATATCATCAAGACCACCCGAGAAACAGTTCCCGGATATGTCGAAATTCACAGCTCTTTTGTCGAGCGGCTGAGAATTTTGTAGTCCTGATTGAGAACAATGGTGATTGACTGTCCTTGCACGGTCATCTGTGTAACCGGATTACTGCGAACTCGGAGAATTTGCCATGAACTTTGTCTAGCTTCTGGCAATAAATCACTCATGTCTGGCCTTTGAATAGCAGTTGCACGCGTTGTCGAAATGCCCGGGGCTTTTCTTTCTGTAGGTGGAGAGCGTTTGTGACCATATTCGACTTGGAACTCTATGTGCTGACTTCACTGTTAAGCTAAAAATAGATCACCAAGTGACGGGCTATAATTCAGAAACCAGAATCACGGCAAAAGTGCTGGTAGTTTTTCACGCTCACAGATTAACAGCAGCAGCAGCAGCAGCTGTCCAGGCTGACGTCTCAGCAACGTCTCAGCAGCAGCAGCAGCTGACCCTGCTGACGTGTTACAGGAGCTCAGCAGCCAGCTGTCCCGGCTGACGGCTCAGCAGCAGCAGTTGACCAGGCTCACTGAGCGGCTGAGGGACAGCTCCATCCGGCTGGAGGAGGCGGAACAGCAGAAGGCAGATGTGGAGCGAGACAACCGGCAACTGCAGACGGTGAGACATATTGGACACTAGATGGGAAATAATGACGAATTCCTTGGGAACGAAAATTATGTCCGATTTATGTTATAGACGCGAAGATTCTGACCTAACATTGATCAGGTGTTAATATATCTCAAGCTTGTGGCGACAGGTCGAAATCACTATGGCGACAGGTCATAGTGATTTCGATGGATAAAGCCTCATGAATATTGTCCCACTTCAATGTCCTTCATCAACAATTTCCCTCATAGCTGAGGAAAGAGCCGAAGTGTACGCAAGCTCCCAATATTACAACTGAACTGGTGCTGACAGAAGTTTTCATCCTTATGTGCGTCGTACTTTTTCTGTAACAGAATTTCAAAAGTTGCCGTTATTACTCAGCATTTTGTGTCCAATTCCTTCACCTCGTATTCCTCATTTTGTCCATTCATTTAACATCAGACAGTCCCAACACGGGCAGGACAGGACTGAGACTGGGAAGTGGGAGACGAGCTGAACAAAGTCAGCTCAAGAATGAGGGCTCCTCACAAGGGCAACACTACACGAGCCATTGTCAGTCAATAAAGGCTCTTCGCGCAGGCAGCACCGTACGAAACGTCGGCGTCAGTCTGCACCCCAAGGTGTTCATTCTTTGCCTTCTAACTAGCGAATCATTCCTGTTAATTGGAGCGACGGCTGCTGGAAGGCGACACCTGCCGTTCGTTCACCTGGTTCAATGATGATGTCTGCCGGTGTTCACCATACAGTGTTGGTGATGCGGCAGTCACGCCGTTTAATGAGTAGCGGTACAGCAGGGGGTGACTACACCGATTGTGTTATAACGCACAGACGTTTGGTCCAGTTACCATGCTCCTACTTCGCCTTTAGTAGTTTCTCTTTTAGTAGCTTGACAAGACTTGCCTATTCTAGACTTCCATGTATCTCACTTCAAGAACGGGCAGCCTGGTCCGGACAGCGGACCCCCTGTCGACAGCCTCTGTTGTCTCGTGTCCTGATGTCTCTTGTCTCTTGTCTACCTGGTCCGGACAGCGGACCCCCTGTCGACAGCATCTGTTGTCTCGTGTCCTGATGTCTCTTGTCTCTTGTCTACCTGGTCCGGACAGCGGACCCCCGGTCGACAGCCTCTGTTGTATCGTGTCCTGATGTCTCTTGTCTCTTGTCTACCTGGTCCGGACAGCGGACCCCCTGTCGACAGCCTCTGTTGTCTCGTGTCCTGATGTCTCTTGTCTCTTGTCTACCTGGTCCGGGCAGCGGACCCCCTGTCGACAGCATCTGTTGTCTCGTGTCCTGATGTCTCTTGTCTCTTGTCTACCTGGTCCGGACAGCGGACCCCCTGTCGAAAGCCTCTGTTGTCTCGTGTCCTGATGTCTCTTGTCTCTTGTCTACCTGGTCCGGACAGCGGACCCCCTGTCGACAGCCTCTGTTGTCTCGTGTCCTGATGTCTCTTGTCTCTTGTCTACCTCTTGTCTCTTGTCTACCTGGTCCGGACAGCGGACCCCCTGTCGACAGCCTCTGTTGTCTCGTGTCCTGATGTCTCTTGTCTCTTGTCTACCTGGTCCGGACAGCGGACCCCCTGTCGACAGCCTCTGTTGTCTCGTGTCCTGATGTCTCTTGTCTCTTGTCTACCTGGTCCGGACAGCGGACCCCCTGTCGACAGCCTCTGTTGTCTCGTGTCCTGATGTCTCTTGTCTCTTGTCTACCTGGTCCGGACAGCGGACCCCCTGTCGACAGCCCCTGTTGTCTCGTGTCCTAATGTCTCTTGTCTCTTGTCTACCTGGTCCGGACAGCGGACCCCCTGTCGACAGCCTCTGTTGTCTCGTGTCCTGATGTCTCTTGTCTCTTGTCTACCTGGTCCGGACAGCGGACCCCCTGTCGACAGCCTCTGTTGTCTCGTGTCCTGATGTCTCTTGTCTCTTGTCTACCTGGTCCGGACAGCGGACCCCCTGTCGACAGCCTCTGTTGTCTCGTGTGCTGATTCCTCTTGTCTGTTGTCTCTTGTCTACCTGGTCCGGACAGCGGACCCCCTGTCGACAGCCTCTGTTGTCTCGTGTCCTGATGTCTCTTGTCTCTTGTCTACCTGGTCCGGACAGCGGACCCCCTGTCGACAGCCTCTGTTGTCTCGTGTCCTGATGTCTCTCGTCTCTTGTCTACCTGGTCCGGACAGCGGACCCCCTGTCGACAGCCTCTGTTGTCTCGTGTCCTGATGTCTCTTGTCTCTTGTCTACCTGGTCCGGACAGCGGACCCCCTGTCGACAGCCTCTGTTGTCTCGTGTCCTGATGTCTCTTGTCTCTTGTCTACCTGGTCCGGACAGCGGACCCCCTGTCGACAGCCTCTGTTGTCTCGTGTGCTGATTCCTCTTGTCTGTTGTCTCTTGTCTACCTGGCCCGGACAGCGGACACTCGATCGACGGCCTCTGTTGTCTCGTGTGCTGATGTCTCTTGTCTGTTGTCTCTTGTCTACCTGGTCCGGGCAGCGGACACTCGATCGACAGCTTCTGTTGTCTCGTGTGCTGACGGTCTGAGACGGTGTGCTAGTCTGACCTCATCCGACCTCTGACCCCTGATGACCTGACGTGACCTGACCTAACCTCTGTCGCCCTCAGGCCATCACGTCTCTGCGTCAGACCTGCGAGCGACATGAGAAGTTGGAGCAGGAGCATGCCACACTCGAGACCGAGTACCAGCGGCTCACAAAACTGGTGAACAACATGAAGCAGAAGCTGGCCTCGGTGAGATATCTCGCCGTTTTCGTGCTTTTGGTGTATGTGGTTTTCTCCAGAACACATAGCTTACGTTCTGCAAGACTCACCTAGTATGTAATTTGTCAAGGCATGTGCAATAATGGTGTTTGTGGAGAGCTAACTTCGCTGTCTGAGTTATCACTTTTGCTGATGTTTGTACGTTGTGTTTTATTGATCGTATCATCTTTGTTCTCGGATATATCCGATGTCAGTTTCAAAAGGACACTGATTTTATAGTGACGGGATTCCACTCATCCTTCCAACTTAGCCCTTCTCGACTCGGCCTCGTCATGCCATCACGCAGACACAACAGCTTATATACAGTCTCATTCCTGTATATCACGTTTCACACAGCCCAGCCCAGTACGTCCAGCCCATTCCGACCCGGCCCAGCTGGCCCAACCCATTCCAGCCCAGCACAGCCCGGCCCAGCTGGCCTAACCCATTCCAGCCCAGCTGGCCCAACCCATTCCAGCCCAGCACAGCCCGGCCCGGCTGGCCCAACCCATTCCAGCCCAGCACAGCCCGGCCCGGCTGGCCCAACCCATTCCAGCCCAGCACAGCCCGGCCCAACCCATTCCAGCCCAGCACAGCCCGGCCCGGCTGGCCCAACCCATTCCAGCCCAGCACAGCCCGGCCCGGCTGGCCCAACCCATTCCAGCCCAGCACAGCCCGGCCCGGCTGGCCCAACCCATTCCAGCCCAGCACAGCCCGGCCCGGCTGGCCCAACCCATTCCAGCCCAGCACAGCCCGGCCCGGCTGGCCCAACCCATTCCAGCCCAGCACAGCCCGGCCCGGCTGGCCCAACCCATTCCAGCCCAGCACAGCCCGGCCCGGCTGGCTCGGTCCGACTCATCCCATCGCGTGACCTCACTGACCTCAGACCACTGAACGCGCGCCGAACCGTGACCGGTGCAGCAAAAACTCCGCGCCACGATTGCCGCGCTGCGCCGTTTTTGTCTCTATGGCGCGCGTGCGTGCGCCAGGCCGGCTGAAAAACGTCCCCTGGTGGCGGTCAGCCAAGGCCGTGCTCTATACCGGCCTGGATTGAGAGTGGAGCGCGGGTGGGGTGTTAGTTCCGTCAAATCCGATGATGGTGAGGAGCTGGAGAGACCGGGGCGAAATGGGCACGCGTGGGACTTTAATTCGAGTAAACACGCTCCACACTTGACACGGATTCGATTCTAGAAACTTTATTAAATATTTGATTTGACATTGCAACTCAAACAAATTTGCTCTCGATTCTACAAACTCTGAAGCGTTAAACCTTCCTCGATGTGAAGTCCAGGCAGCACCATTTGGAAGCGATGCTCGCAGAAGACTAACCGTGCAGACCGTGCAGACCGTGCAGACCGTGCAGACCGTGTAGACCGTGCAGACCGTGCAGACCGTGCAGACCGTGGGTACAGTGATCATCCCTACTGGGCGCCATGTCAGTAAATGCTACTGTACTACTCATTCAAAATCCCCTTGCAAATCATATTATATATTTTAGTTGCTGAACGTATATGAAACGCGTCAAAATTAAAACCACAATTCACCAATTCGAGAAATGCAAGAAGCATACATCCCGTTGACTCCACTATCTCATCTGTCTCTCTCATTACTCTCCTGTCCTTCCTACTTAACCCGTGTCCAGCCTCCAGGGCTGTCCGACCTCAACCTTAACTGGCATGTTGTTGACGCCACGACCATGACCTTCACCCCACCCTACCCTCCTGTTGATCACCTCACAAAGCGACATCCCCCTAACCATGCACTGGTACCTGCCACCGCCCGTACCGCCCTCCACGGGAAGCTGTCATCACGCCCCGTACCTGGGGTTGACCTGCCTCGCTCCCCACAGCTGGAATCTGTCCGCGAGGAGCACTCCAGCCTGCAGCAGGAGACGCGGCGCCTTGAGGAGCAGGAGCGCACCTCGTCTCACTGTCTGCAGGAGCTGCAGCAGGAGAAGGACACACTGCAGAGACAGCTACAGCAGCTGCGGGACGCGCACGTCAAGTGTGACCTCCAGCTGTCGGCGCTCCACACGGAGAAACACAAGCTACAGAAGACGTCCGAGGCCGGACAGAGGCGGGCACAGCAGCTGGAGACCGAGAGTAGAGAGCTGGACACGGAGAACCAGAAACTCATCAAGACGGTCGAGACGCTCAAGGTGGGGTTCACCAAAGGTCTTAACTCCTACTTTGCTGACTGGTAATGATGAACATTGTGTCTGTTTTGGTACTGGTCTATGTGCGTCAGTCAAATATGTCACCATGTTGCTGTGTGCCTGACTTTTCGAAGTTAGATGTGACGCGCTTAAATATTCTTTTAACATCTCTCTGCATTGCACATATATTCCACGTCAGAACAGTTTGTAAATCGGACGTGACGCGCACGTGGCTGTGTTACCACACAAGTACGCAAGTGCGACCCTGTATTTGTTTTAGAAATAGAAGTACACACATTCCGCACCCCGCGTCTTACTGTTGCCGCGTGCAACTCACTCCCCCCCCCCCCCCCCATCCGGCTCTCTCCTCTCCCAGATGTCAACGCGTCGTATGAACGACCTGGAGCGGGAGGGCACCGAGCTGGAGGCCGCGAACGACATGCTGGCCAGGGAGAAGAGTTCGCTGGCGAAGGAGGCCGCCCGGCTTCGGCAGGCTGTGGAAGTGAAGGACGCTAGCGTGGACGAGCTGTCGTCCCGCGTGGCCACGTTGGAAAGGGAGGGGAAGAGGTTGACGAAGGGGATGGAGGAGCGGGACTCGCAGGCGGTGACGCTGAAACAGCTGGAGACTGAGAAGGTGAGGAAGGACATGCGGAATGCGAGACACACATGACCGCGAGACCGGCGAGAGAGATAGAAGGGAACCGGGGACTGTGTTTCCTAGGGTGAAAGATTGAAGCTGGAGTGTTGCTAGTTTAAGTTTGTGAGATGGGCGCCTATGCCACTGGCGGTTGCGGCGCCCGTAAGCCCAAATCACTATCATCAAGTTTGGATAGTAACTATTATCGGTCGTGATAGGTCTGGATGAACTTTGCTCCCGATAAGACTTGCGTAGTTTCTTACTTGAGTATGATCAACTCTGCTGTGTGATGAACTGATGAACTACGTAGTGAAGCTGATTTAAGAGTAGAGTACATTCATTGAAGACGGCGCCGTGTATGCGGTGCCCTCGGACTGCCCGAACTGACGCTACTGTGGTCACCCCGCTCTCCAGACGAGCCTGCTCCAGGATACCCGGGTAGACAAGAAGACGCTCTGCACGCTGCGCGAGGAGCTGGTGCAGGAGAAGATCCGCAGCCAGCAGCTGTCAGCCGAGCTGGAGCAGCTCAACGGCGAGCTGCAGCGCGTCGGCATCGACAAGGAGAGGCTGGCAGCCTCCGACTACAGCGTGGGAGAGAGGTGGGTTGCTACTACCATCAGAGTTGCAATTACAGCTGGCATAACATACCGGAGGTTCCTCGTTTGGGTTTCGTCTGACGCTACTTTCTTTGGTATCTCTACATAATTTATGAGATTACGAGAAATTTCCGATATTGTAAATCAGATCAGGAAAATATTGAAATTACGATAATTCCTGAGTAATTAATTGTTGGAACGTAGCCCGCGGACGATAGCTACGTGCTCCTGTGAGGATGTGTGTTATCGACTGAGTGAAAATCTGTGTTCTGTGCTACAGTCGGTTCAAGGCGCTGCAACAGATGATGGATGATGCGCTGAAGAAGAGCACCGAGGTCAAGGATCAGAAGATTACCCTGCTGGAGAACAAGCTGAAAGAGGCGCAGGAGAGGCAACAGGTGCGCTTTTACACGGAGCAATCCACATTCATATTGTTTGTCGTATTTACGACTTAGTATTACATCAGCTCATTTATACATTTCGCTTTTACACTCGTTTGAATGTTACTTTTTCAAGTGCCTGATGTCATTGCTATATTATGCCACTTATCACTCCTTCCTCTGCTTCTTTCCGAAGTGTTCCCACATGTTTGCACGGGAGTGTGTGGACGCCTCCCGTCCTGCCGTGACCCCGCCTGTGATTCCCTGCAGCAGTCACATACTGTGTACTGTGTCCGTCGTCAGGCGGTGCGCCAGGATCTGTCTGCGGTGCGCCAGGAGTACCAGCAGCTGCAGCAGGAGACCGGCCAGGTTACCAGCGACAGCTCCAAACAGCTGAGCGGCGTCAAGGCGAGACTCGCCGAGATGGAGCGCAGGAACAACAACCTCACCAACGAGCGGGAGAGCCTCGGCTGCGAGAAGGACTCGCTGACCGAACAGGTTGACTCTCTTCGCGGAGTGCTGACCAGTCTACAGTCGCAGCTGTCGCGGCTCACCCAGCACAACGTGAACCTGCAGTCGGAGCTGGCGAAGGTGCAGGTGGAGAACACGACGGTGCAGAGCCAGGCGGCCTCGCTGGCGGCTCAGATCACCAGTTTGCGGACTCAGGCGGCCGCCGGCCAGCACGAGAAGGAACAGGTGAGAGGGGGGATCATACTGAGGGGAGGAGGGGTGAGATGAGAGGTTCCGACCTGAGAAGGAGCAGGCCAGAGTCAGGTGACGGCAGTTTAGCTTCTCGCGAGATTGGAATATTTGTGACATATTTAACGGATACATTTTCGCCGTCATTCTTTTGCAGCGTTCTTTTTTAGTCAAAGTTCTTGGGCGCTCGACTGAGTTTGTACTGACATGTTTGTATTATTTATGACCACATACACTTACGAAATTGTTCAAAGGCTAGTTTTCTGCCACCAATTTGAGCTCGTCTTCCTTTATGCGTGTGTTACAGCTGAGCCGTACCCAGGAGGAGACTCGGACCTGCCAGGAGCAACTGACGGCTGACCATGAGACGCTGCAACGTCTCCACGAACAGTTGACGGCAGAGTACGACCAGCTGAAGCGCGAGCAGGCGCAGCTCAAGAGCGGCAACAAGACGGTGAAGCATGAGTACCGGCAGCTGCAGGTAGGTGGCAGCAGCGGCGTGGCCTGCTGCTCGGCATCTGTCCTGAGACGGGGTTCAGTCAGGTGATAGTAACTGTACTGTGATCACATCGATTTTGTGGCGAACATATGTTTTGAAAGGTTAATACTCTGTCTTTGTATTGTGATGACGTGACTGGTACTTTGTGCTAGCGATTTGTATTAAAGCATAATTGTTCATTTTCATATCATTGATATATATATTGTAGTTCTTCGTTGTATTTAAGTTTACACTGAATCGGAATGTGGCATTTGAGAGCAGGTATCTAAGATCTCGTTTCCATGACTCCCCCCCCCCCCCCCCCCCGGTTTCTGCCGTGCCCCGTTATAACCCGGCCTCTCCGCCCCTGCGGTCTGTGTCCGCGGTTTCTGCCGTGCCCCGTTATAACCCGGCCTCTCCGCCCCTGCGGTCTGTGTCCGTTCAGGAGCGGTACGAGGCGGTGACCAGCGGTCAGGATGACCTGGTCAGGATCAAGGAGACCCTGGAGGAGGAGAGGGAGAGCCTGAGGACCGACACGCGCTCCCTGCAGAATCTGCGGGAGGAACACTCCAGGCTTAAGGTACGTCTCGTTAGGAGTAACGCTTCAGTCTGAAGTTACGTCTCCTGCGAGGAAGGAGCATTCCAGGGTGAAGGTAGAAGACGTCTAGGAGGAGGCTTTCCGAAACTACCAGTTTGTTTATGCGGCGGCATGCGCTTCAATTTCGCTACGCAGGTGACTTGCTACGTCAGCCTGGCACAAGCAGCTCTAGAGATACAACGGTTTTGTTTATACATTTTCAGGGGGAAACAAATCGGGGAAGTCCTCATTCGCTCTGTGCCTACGATGCAGGTCTGGTTATCGGCATAAGCTGTATGCACTTCCCTGGGTGGCGAGGTAGACTGGTAGAACGTAAAAAGGAGACCTTCTCGTAAGGCGCCGTACTGACTATCTACTCTCGGGACACGATATGACGTCACTGGGCTGACGATATGACGTCACTCGTCTAACGCTATGACGTCACTGTGCTGCAGGACGACTTCCGCAGTCTGTTCACGGCCAACGAGAAGCTGAAGACGGAGTACAAGTCGCTGCAGTCCGACTACAAGTCCCTGAAGTCGGAGAACAACACGCTGAAGCTGAAGCAGACCGAAGTCAGCGGCCAGATGTGCGACAACCGCGACCACATCAACGGACTGGAGGTTGAGATCTCCAAACTCTCCAACCGCTGCGAGGTAAGAGAGCGTTGGTTTGTGGACGATAAGACGGTGTTTTGGGTTTATGGTGGTTTCTATGATCAGCAGAGGCCTTTGCTATTCACCCCATTCAAGCATGTTTTGGCACTTGCGCACACTATCCAGTTTGAGGGGGCAAAGTTAAGTATCTTACGTCGTTAACTATTAACTACAGAATAACTCCGTGTGTTCATGCTTTTTAATCTCATTTGAAGCACTCCACTCACATTCACTCCTTTCTACCACATACTATTATCTAGTTCAGTCCACTTTAGCTACGTAACTCTACCTTTCTTCACTCGCCCCACCTTTCGCGTGTCTCCCCAGGTTCTGACCCTGTCTGTGTCTCCCCAGGTTCGGACCCTGTCTCTGTGTCTCCCCAGGTTCTGCTCCTGTCTCTGTGTCTCCCCAGGTTCTGACCCTGTCTCTGTGTCTCTCCAGGTTGTGACCGAGTCTCGTCCTGGCTATGTACTTGTCTCACTGACTGTCCCTGTTTCTGTTTTTCCGCTCGTCTCCCAGGTTCTGACCCAGCTGAACACCGCTCTGGAGGAGGACCGCCGTTCTCTGATGGGCCAGGTGACGGTGCTGCTCACCCAGTACCACGACCTGCTGTCCGCCACGCTGGAGGAGAAGGACCACTTCCACGAGGAGGAGCGCAGCTTGGCTGATAAACTGAACAACCTCAGACGACAGAAGGAGAAACTCGAGGAGAAAATCATGGAGCAGTACAGGCGGATGGATAACTACACGCCCAAAAAGTGAGTCGACGCTCACATAGACTCCTGAAAGTAAACCTAGTACACACTTCTCACCGAACTATACACAGTGCTTTCAGCCCTCACGCGCCACCATTGTAGATCAAATTTTGCCTACCCGCCGAAGTATTTGCACACGTTACGTCGTGTTAGCTGGCATAAATATGAATATGTGCGTGTGCTTTAAACAAAAACGAGCCAGATGACTTAACAGCGAGTTGCTCTGTACCTGACGTGTCCCACTGAGCATGAACTAACCGAACTGTGAGAGCCAACCGAACTGTGAGAACTAACCGAACTGTGAAAACTAACCGAACTGTGAAAACTAACCGAACTGTGAGGACTAACCAAACCGTGAGGACTAACCGAACTGTGAGGACTAACCGAACTGTGAGGACTAACCGAACTGTGAGGACTAACCGAACTGTGAGGACTAACCGAACTGTGAGGACTAACCGAACTGTGAGGACTAACCGAACTGTGAGGACTAACCGAACTGTGAGGACTAACCGAACCGTGAGGACTAACTGAACTGTGAGAACTAACCGAACTGTGAGAACTAACCGAACTGTGGGAACTAACCGAACCGTGAGAACTAACCGAACTGTGAAAACTAACCGAACTGTGAGAACTAACCGAACTGTGAGGACTAACCGAACTGTGAGGACTAACCGAACCGTGAGAACTAACTGAACTGTGAGAACTAACCGAACTGTGAGAACTAACTGAACTGTACTTTCCTAGCGACTGGGGATCTTTGTCACCTCAATCCCCGTGAGTGTCCGTACAGGCTGCTGGCTGCTGTTAGCATGACGTATAATGTGAATGTTTTGCATGCATTTGTGATGATACCTGTCTCGATGTATTTCGAAAAAACACGCAAATGTAAGTTCTATAGCAGTATAAAACCAGAATTGCAACCCTTATCCAAGTTACTATCCTAGTGTGTTTGATAAATATGCGTACCTACCTTCTTTGTCGTAAAAATATACACATTTTACCTAACCTGAAGAGTTATCAACAAAATCTGAATAGTTATGGCCCCTTTGCATTATACTGGACTGTGTGTTAGTTGTTGTATTCATCCCACCGAGTTACATTCTCTGACGACATTGTTCCAGCCTGGAGCATGGCGCATATTGATGTTGTATTTTGGCAGCATGTTGTCACTGTTCTGTGACGCAGTGTTGTTACATGTGACGTTATGACAACAACATGTGACGTTATGACAGCATTGCATGTTGAACTCTAGTAACAGGCTAGGCTCTGATAAGCCTGAACTGCAATATGACCTGCCAACGCAGAGCAGTTCCGATTTCCGATTTCCGATTTCCGATTTCCTGTGTTGTTATTTAGTCTGTAGATTACATTTCTCCAACGTTTCCAATGTCGCCGGGCAGGTGTCAGTCTTCAGTAAACACTGCGACTTCGTGTCGCCATAATTCGTACCTGGCTGTTCTCTCCGTGCCTTTCCTCGTCTCCCGTGCCTGACTTCATCTGACCCTGTTTTCCCGCGCCTAACTCCGCCTGACCTGTATGTGACCCATCTAACCACATCACCTCTCACCACAGGCGGGGGTTCGGCGCCAACCTGGTGCGCCGTGTAAAGCGGGCAGGTACCGATCTGATCAGCCGGGTGCCTCGCACGGCCCGCTCTCGCTCGCGCTCCCGTCTCGATGACGTCACCGATAGTCCCGACTCTGCCAGCCTCGGCAGCGGCAGCGGCGGCAACGACAGCATCGACAGTGGACCCGACTCCATCAGGAAGTCACCGCAGCAGGGTACGTGCTGGGCCCCCTGGGACATGCCCCCCCCCCCCATGTGGTGGGGATCAGGGATGGGGCATGTTATTGCACCATGAAACACTGCAATGACCTTTGGAAATGGCGGCCGATGAATGTATTTATTGCTTTGAGAGGTATGGTAGACTGGATGAAACATCTTTATCATCTATTATCTAACATCATATATTATTATCATCTTTATATTGTCATCGGATTATATATTTTGTCATTGGATATATGAACAAGAGGGAATACGTTGTTTTCAAAACAGTCGTTACTCGACTGTGCTCCCACCTGACTCAGCTATCCTCCGCTAGCTATCCTCGGCTATCCTCCGCCACCCTCGGCTATCCTCATCTATCCTCCGCTATCCTCGGCTATCCTCAGCTATCGTCTGCGCCGTTTCAGAGGAGGAGGCTGCGGACGAGCGGTGCTCGGAGCGGCCCTCGTCCCGCCGCTCTCTGGGCGGGGGCGGGGGCGGCCGGCCGCTCTCGCTGGCGGAGGACCGCCGCCGCTACCGCTCCTCCGTCTCCATTGACGAGACGGCGCTGCTGCGGGCCACCGACCCGGCCGACCGGCGCACCAAGGGTCAGTGGGGCGCCGTGGTCCCGGGCCGGGGTCCCGGGCCGTGGTCCCAGGCCGTGGTCCCAGTCCGGGGTCCCGGGCCGGGGTTCCGGGCTGGACAGAGCGGATAACGTCGACTGTATTATTCTACGCTACGATATCTACGCTGCGTTTGCTACGCTATATCAAATCAGATAAGCAATCAAGTGTCTTATAATTTCTGGACACTGCAGGTGCGAGTTGCCGTTGATTTATTCTCTCTGTTGATCGTTTGTCAACTACTTTACGTGACGTCACCGAAACCACCTTCTTACCAGCTCTCCGCTGGTAGGTCGCGTGTAGTTCGTGCCACGCTGACCGCCTGTTCTAAGCCGTGTGTGAGTTCCGTGTACCGCCTCCTCTGACCCGTGTGTGAGTTCCGTGTACCGCCTCCTCTGACCTGTGTGACGCAGGTCTGTCTGTTCTGACCCGTCTGTGTGATTATCCGTGCAGGGAAGCTGAGCCACCGTCTGAGCCTGGGTCCGGGGGTTGGTCGCACCCGCCGGGCCATGTATTACAATGATGAAGATGACACGATACCCACACGGGACGTGGGCCTCAGTCAGCCCAGTGAGTAAACATACGGGACGTGGGCCTCAGCCGGCCCAGTGAAAAGACACATGGGACGTGGGCCTCAGTCAGCCCAGTGAGTAGACACACGGGACGTGGGCCTCAGTCAGCCCAGTGAGTAAACACACGGGGCGTGGGCCTCAGTCAGCCCAGTAAGTAGACACACGGGACGTGGGCCTCAGTCAGCCGAGTGACTAGACACGAGACGTGGGCCTCAGTCAGCCCAGTGACTAGACACGGGACGTGGGCCTCAGTCAGCCCAGTGAGTAGCCACACGGGACGTGAGCCTCAGTCAGCCCAGTGAGTATGACACATTGGACGTGGGCCTCAGTCAGCCCAGTGAGTAGCCACACGGGACGTGGGCCTCAGTCAGCCCAGTGAGTATGACACATTGGACGTGGGCCTCAGTCAGCCCAGTGACTAGACACGGGACGTGGGCCTCAGTCAGCCCAGTGAGTAGCCACACGGGACGTGGGCCTCAGTCAGCCCAGTGAGTGTGACACATTGGACGTGGGCCTCAGCCAGCCCAGTGACTAGACACGGGACGTGTGCCTCAGTCAGCCCAGTGAGTAAACACACGGGACGTGGGCCTCAGTCAGCCCAGTGAGTAGCCACACGGGACGTGGGCCTCAGTCAGCCGAGTGACTAGACACGAGACGTGGGCCTCAGTCAGCCCAGTGAGTAGACACACGGGACGTGGGCCTCAGTCAGCCCAGTGAGTAAACACACGGGACATGGGCCTCAGTCAGCCCAGTGAGTAGCCACACGGGACGTGGGCCTCAGTCAGCCCAGTGAGTATGACACATTGGACGTGGGCCTCACGTCAGCCCAGTGAGTAAACACACGGGACGTGGGCCTCAGTCAGCCCAGTGAGTATGACACGAGACGTGGGCCTCAGTCAGCCCAGTGAGTAGACACACGGGACGTGGGCCTCAGTCAGCCCAGTGAGTATGACACGAGACGTGGGCCTCATTCAGCCCAGTGAGTAGCCACACGGGACGTGGGTCTCAGTCAACCTAGTGAGTAGACACAGGACGTGGGCCTCAGTCAGCCCAGTGAGTATGAAACGAGACGTGGGCCTCAGTCAGCCCAGTGAGTAGACACACGGGACGTGGGCCTCAGTCAGCCCAGTGAGTATGACACATTGGACGTGGGCCTCAGTCAGCCCAGTGACTAGACACGGAACGTGGGCCTCAGTCAGCCCAGTGAGTAAACACACGGGACGTGGGCCTCAGTCAGCCCAGTGAGTATGATGCATGGGACGTGAGCCTCAGTCAGCCCAGTGACTAGACACACGGGACGTGGGCCTCAGTCAGCCCAGTGAGTAGCCACACGGGACGTGGACCTCAGTCAGCCCAGTGAGTATGACACACGAGACGTGGGCCTCAGTCAGCCCAGTGAGTAGACACACGGGACGTGGGCCTCAGTCAGCCCAGTGAGTAGCCACACGAGACGTGGGCCTCAGTCAGCCCAGTGAGTAGCCACACGGGACGTGGGCCTCAGTCAGCCCAGTGAGTAGACACACGGGACGTGGGCCTCAGTCAGCCCAGTGAGTAGCACCGGGTGCTGTGCGCCGGACGGAACGGAGGCGGGTCTAGGGAGTGGGACGGAGAGCGACAGGGCTTCATCTGGTTGTCTGGTGTGCCTTTTCTGCTACGGAAGGTTACTAGGCAGGGAAATTATTCCCAATCTGATCGAAAATAGTCTTTATGGCATAAGGTTCATGTTGAAACAGATGTGTGGTGAAGAGAAAAGACCAAATATGACGACAGGCGTATACTGACATATACCTGACATATACATTACACCTGACCCCACAGATGGCCTGTCAGGATGCCGGTCGGAGGTTCTGATTCGTGCCTCGGTCGGTTCCATCTCCAGTATACATTCAGCAGACATTGTCTCACTGAAAACCTCACCAGCCTCTAGCACCGGTGGTTGCTTCCAGGTGAGAACGGTATCTAGTCTCAACGCGAATCTAGTGAGACAAGAATCCATTCATGACGCACTTGCTAAAAAGCTGAAGCAGCAAAAAGCAAAAGCAGCAACTAAGCAGCAAAATGCTTAGTTGTAAAAGAAAGCCAGCCTAAATTATACGAGGTAGTCCACTGTTGCAATCAATATATTTTGACAAGCATGCTGCCTTGTATTTCTTTGGAGCATGATGGAAGTGGCTATGCACACATTTTTTTTCTCGTGGGGGGGGGGGGGGATACTCAACATGTGGCATGCTCTTTTGACATTGAATCCCGGTATTTTTGATCGATCGTCTGGCATGCTATTTTATAACATCTATCTTATTTTGTTCTTATTATTTTCCGCCTTACTTTATTCTTTCTCTGTACGCGATAAGGTGATATGTGGAATCTCCATAGAAAAGGTCAGTGATCTGGTCTGCTGTGCCTGAAAACAATCGGCCTGTCCCAGCCTGCCCGGTCTGCTGGTCTTCCCGGGTCTGCTGGGTCTTCCTGGGTCTGCTGGGTCTGCCCGGTCTGCTGGGTCTGCCTGGTCTGCTGGGTCTTCCCGGTCTGCTGGGTCTTCCCGGTCTGCTGGGTCTTCCCGGTCTGCTGGGTCTTCCCGGTCTGCTGGGTCTTCCCGGTCTGCTGGGTCTTCCCGGTCTTCTGGGTCTGCCCGGTCTGCTGGGTCTGTCCGGTCTTCTGGGTCTTCCCGGGTCTGCTGGGTCTTCCCGGTCTGCTGGGTCTGCCCGGTCTGCTGGGTCTTACCGGTCTGCTGGGTCTTCCCGGTCTGCTGGGTCTTCCCGGGTCTGCTGGGTCTTCCCGGGTCTGGCTGGGTCTTCCCGGTCTGCTGGGTCTTCCCGGGTCTGCTGGGTCTTCCCGGGTCTGGCTGGGTCTTCCCGGTCTGCTGGGTCTTCCCGGTTCTGCTGGGTCTTCCCGGTCTGCTGGGTCTTCCCGGGTCTGCTGGGTCTGCCCGGTCTGCTGGGTCTTCCCGGGTCTGCTGGGTCTTCCCGGGTCTGGCTGGGTCTTCCCGGTCTGCTGGGTCTTCCCGGTCTGCTGGGTCTTCCCGGGTCTGCTGGGTCTTCCCGGGTCTGGCTGGGTCTTCCCGGTCTGCTGGGTCTTCCCGGTCTGCTGGGTCTTCCCGGTCTGCTGGGTCTTCCCGGGTCTGCTGGGTCTTCCCGGGTCTGGCTGGGTCTTCCCGGTCTGCTGGGTCTTTCCGGGTCTGCTGGGTCTTCCCGGGTCTGGCTGGGTCTTCCCGATCTGCTGGGTCTTCCCGGATCTGCTGGGTCTTCCCGGGTCTGGCTGGGTCTTCCCGGTCTGCTGGGTCTTCCCGGTCCGCTGAGTCTTCCCGGTCTGCTGGGTCTTCCCAGGGTCTGCTGGGTCTTCCCGGCCTGTCCCAGCCTGCCCGGTTTGCTGAGTCTTCCTGGTCTGCTGGGTCTTCCTGGTCTGCTGGGTCTGCCCGGGTCTGCTGGGTCTTCCCGGATCTGCTGGGTCTTCCCGGGTCTGCTGGGTCTTCCCGGGTCTGCGGGGTCTTTCCGGGTCTGCTGTGTCTTCCCGGGTCTGCTGGGTCTTCCCGGTCTGCTGGGTTTTCCCGGTCTGCTGGGTCTTCCCGGGTCTGCTGGGTCTTCCCGGGTCTGCTGGGTCTTCCCGGTCTGCTGGGTCTGCCCGGTCTGCTGGGTCTGCCCGGGTCTTCCTGGTCTGCTGGGTCTTCCTGGTCTGCTGGGTCTTCCCGGTCTGCTGAGTCTTCCTGGTCTGCTGGGTCTTCCTGGCCTGCTGGGTCTTCCCGGGTCTGCTGGGTTTTCCCGGTCTGCTGGGTCTTCCCGGTCTGCTGGGTTTTCCCGGTCTGCTGGGTCTGCCCGGTCTGCTGGGTCTGCCCGGTCTGCTGGGTCTTCCCGATCTGCTGGGTCTGCCCGGGTCTGCTGGGTCTTCCCGGTCTGCTGGGTCTTCCCGGTCTGCTGGGTCTTCCCGGGTCTGCTGGGTCTTCCCGGTCTGCTGGGTCTGCCCGGTCTGCTGGGTCTGCCCGGTCTGCTGGGTCTGTCCGGTCTGCGGGGTCTTCCCGGGTCTGCTGGGTCTGCCCGGTCTGCTGGATCTGCCCGGTCTGATGGGTCTTCCCGGGTCTGCTGGGTCTTCCCGGGTCTGCTGGGTCTCCCCAGGTCTGCTGGGTCTCCCCAGGTCTGCTGGGTCTTCCCGGTCTGCTGGATCTGCCCGGTCTGATGGGTCTTCCCGGGTCTGCTGGGTCTTCCCGGTCTGCTGGGTCTGCCCGGTCTGATGGGTCTTCCCGGGTCTGCTGGGTCTTCCCGGGTCTGCTGAGTCTTCCTGGTCTGCTGGGTCTTCCTGGTCTTCTGGGTCTTCCCGGGTCTGCTGGGTCTTCCCGGTCTGCTGGGTCTTCCCGGTCTGCTGGGTCTTCCCGGTCTGCTGGGTTTTCCCGGTCTGCTGGGTCTGCCCGGTCTGCTGGGTCTGCCCGGTCTGCTGGGTCTTCCCGGTCTGCTGGGTCTGCCCGGGTCTGCTGGGTCTGCCCGGTCTGCTGGGTCTGCCCGGTCTGCTGGGTCTGTCCGGTCTGCTGGGTCTGTCCGGTCTGCTGGGTCTTCCCGGGTCTGCTGGGTCTGCCCGGTCTGCTGGGTCTTCCCGGTCTGCTGGGTCTTCCCGGTCTGCTGGGTCTGCCCGGTCTGCTGGGTCTGCCCGGTCTGCTGGGTCTTCCCGGTCTGCTGGGTCTTCCCGGTCTGCTGGGTCTGCCCGGTCTGCTGGGTCTTCCCGGTCTGCTGGGTCTTCCCGGGTTGACCCGGTCAGCGGTCTAACTTTCCAACTTCTCTCCGTCTGTCGTCAGAGCCTGGTGAACATCAGCACGGACCCGTCTCCGGCCGCCGCCTCCCCTGACCACTGCACCACTATCGCCATCGCCGGCGACGCCGCGGCCGCCAACAGCACCAGCACCAGCACCGCCGACACCAGCACCAGCACCATCACCATCAACGGCCAGTCGCCGGCGCCGCCGCCGCCCAAAGTTCCCACCAGGTCCTCCACAGGGACGCCCGACTGCAGGTCAGTCAGTGACACTCTGCTGACGCCCGTCTGCAGGTCAGTTAGCGAGACCCTGCCGCCTTACACCAGCCCAACGAGGTGGTCTCCGCCTTACGCCGCCTTACGCCGCCTTACGCCGCCTTACACCGCCTTACGCCGCCTTACGCCATCGGACGGGGATGTTAGGGTGGGGAGTGGCGTAAAACGGTCTGGGTTGAAATATGCGACGGGGGAGTCGGGTGGTTGGCGCTTCTCCTCTCTGTCTTGGTTCACTGAAACTGTCTGGGTGTGGGGAGTGCGACTGGGTTGGTGGTGTACTTCGACTCTCTGGCTCTGGTTTCTGGAATGAGGATGCTTGGGAGGAGGTGATTTTGTGTTTTTTGGTGGAGTTTTCTTGGCGGAGGCGAAACAGGCACGGATATTTTACGTGCGATTGGTGTGGTGTTAAAAAGTGATACTTCTGGTTAGGCGTGTATTGTTATGGTAAATGTTTGGTATTTAACACGACATTAACATGCATCCCTTTTTAGTTATACCGACCATCATCAATCTCGCTGATTGCTCGCTGCGTTTTTCGCGGACTCGTTGCGTTTCGCACTGTGTGTCTGTCTAGCGATCTAGCGATATCGCTGACTGCCCATTGCGTTTCTGGCTCCCTGCGTTTCACGTAGTGTTGTTTGGTCGCGTCGCTCACCGGCGCGCTTCCCCGGCAGGACGCCGCCACTGCCGGCCAAGTCTCTGTCTCTCCGCCGAGCTCTGCTGACCGAGTGTGACTCGCCGAGCTCGAGTCAGAGCGCCTCGCCGCCACCGAGTCAGCCCGGCTCGCTGCCCTACTCTGCCAGTCCTGTGCCGCCGGCGGCCGGCGCCCGCAGCATGCCGGTCACACCGCTGCAGCGCCGCAGGCCGACCGTGCCGCCCCGCCAGGCGCCGCCCCCGCCCCCGCCCCCGCCCCCACCCCCAGCCGAAGACGGAGTCAGTCAGAAGGAGCGAGCCGCCGCTGCCGCGCTCTGGTATGAGTATGGGTGTGTGTAGAGGGCGGCTGGCGGCACCCGGCGGCGGTGGCGGCGGTGGCGGCGTCGGGGAGCGGACGGATGAAAACCGTGGGCGGGTATGGTTCAGATGGACCAGCCACAGCTGAGTCGCCGCTGAGTCGCCGCTGAGTCGTCGCTGAGCCGTCGCTGAGTCGCCGCTGAGTCGCTGCTGAGTCGCTGCTGAGTTGGTCTGCGAGTCGCGTGCATGTCGCTGCTGAGTTGGTCTGCGAGTCGCTTGCATGTCGCTGCTGAGTTGGTCTGCGAGTCGCGTGCATGAGTCTGACGGCAGCCTGAGGCATTTCTCCATTTTATGTAGATATTGCATTATGTAGCGCACATTTATATGTATAAGACAATCATGAGCGCAGCCGCTTGGTGTTATTATTTATGTTTGTCATTTATGTCGGTAGGAGTGTGAAAATGTTTTATCTTCTGATCTCGACGTGTGAGGTTCTTTCTTGCGACTTGCGAGTGACAGCTGTTTCGAGAGGGACGGCTCGCGGGGCGAGGCGATAGGTGCGACATCGACGGCTTGTGTAGTTCTTGTGGTGGCGTGAGTCGAGGGTAGGGCCTGATGGCCAATGCCCGTTCTTCCAAACCGCCTGACACTGCCGACTGTCGTGCGTAAGTGTGTCGTGTGGCGCCCTCTTTTTCTCTCACGCGCGAGGCGGAGCGCCATCTAGCCGCTGCCCAATTCCTGTCGTGTCACGTTTCCGTCTGTCCGTCTGTTTGTCAGTCTGTGTGTCTCGGTCTGCCTGCCTCCTCCCTCTCCCCCTCCCTTGCTCTCCCCTCTCTCCGCCAGTCCGGCAGTGCTCTGTCTGAGAGTCACACCGTTAGCTGTTCTCTGTAGCGGCCGTGGTCGCCGTCTTCGTACGCTTCTAGCCTCGCCGCCCAGTCCCGTCAAAGTTGAAGCGATGTGATAACTGTTGTAGTCAGGAGACGCTGAGCTATAGAATACACGTGAATGTGACCGTGACACGTTCTTGTCTGGAAATATATAATAGCTATGTGAGTTATCTCATCTCTCCATTTAATCGTCGTCCACAGCTTATCACCGCAACAACATGAACGCACACTCTACCTGTGTAGTAGAAGGATGTATAACTAAGATAAGTGTAATTGCAACGCATAGAGAACTCCGTATATAATTACGATTGCAACGTTCAACTACGTTCTCGTTTTACAAGAAAAAAATTGTGCAAATCGTGTTTAAGACGAACTTAGTCCACTTCTTTCGACCGTCTGTCGCTAACAAAATACAGAAATATTCGCCAATAAATCAATGTTTTTGCAAGGCCTCGCATGTGAAGTTCCTCCACGATTATCCGTGAGCGTGCCTGTGTATGCCTACCGACAACAAAACACATTTCTTCTGAATCGTGTGATAATGAAAGTGCATGTTTTCCGGTATGCGCATTTCCGCGCATATCTTAGCATTTTAAAATCGCATGTCCTGACATGCGCAAAACTTCGTTTTTTTTCTGCGTTTTACACAATGGTGAGTGCTGAGTCTAGCTTTTCGGTGTGAGTGATGATTTCGGCCACATAGAGAGCTAAAAAGGTAAAAAAAGGTCTGGTGAGTGACACTCGGGGAGAGAGAATACTGAATTATTCGACTTGAACTGGACGATCAAACACGTAAAATCGTCCGTTAAAATATCGGTTAAAATATCACGTAAATCTACCTTGTTCCAGACTGTTACAAGAGTGTTAATAATCAATGTGATGTCGTGTGCTTCGGTTCCACAGCATACGAAAAGTTGCCATTTATAGTTGAAGCCAATTCACTTTTCATAACCACCCTGTCACGCTCCTGTCCTCCCGACAGGCCACTGCTCAGTGCTCAGCGCTCATGTCTGCCGGTATGACGAGTTACCAGTGCGTGACGGCTGGGTTTGCGTGAGTTGGAAGCGGAGTTGGTGGCGCCTATCCAATGGCTGCCATGACCCCGTCACGGCCTGGACACTCCCGGGAGACGGCGGTAGGGGGGGGGGGGGGGTAGGCTCCGGTCACGAACAGCATACTCCAGATTCCTGACATGCCCGCCAGGTGGGTTTACTGCATTGTTTCAAGATGCGACTAAACGGGCGAAGTTATGCTATTATTAGTATTAATACATTTAAGGAAATGTAGCAATATAATTCAATATATTTTGGTAAAATACTTAAGTTCATATATTACAATATATTAACCCGCGCGGCGCTGGGGGGGGGGGTAAATTTTACCCCCTTCACAGATTTTCACAATAACTTGAAAACGATGAGAGTTATCGAAGTGAAACTTACTACACCTTATGCCGCATCAATTCTACGTCTTTTGACAAAATATTTATTGAAATTGGTCGAGTAGTTTGTAAGATAATGACGTTTAACCCGCGCGGTGCTGGGGTCTCCAGCCGAACGCGCGGCGCTGGGGGGGGGGGGGGGGGGGTAATTTTACACCCCTCGTATCTTCCGAACCAATGACCCCAGCGAGACGCACAAGGCGGCGATCGAAAGCTCTCATGGAGACAAATATATTGCAGACTCCGAAATTTGTATGATAAGGTCACGTGCCAGGTCAGATCAGGTCAACGGGTCAAACTTAAGGTATTTTTGCTTTTGGGCCATACTTTCCATCCAAAGCCTTAGATAGCGACCATTATCGCACAAGGTGCTCTCAAAGGTATCATGCATCTCCCGTATAAGCGAAGTGAAATTGTAAGCAAAAGTCAAGGTCAATGTCAGGTCACAAAAGGTCACAGTTCTACGAAAGCCATACGACACATGTTGCATCGGTTATTTTGCACGTATAATTCGATAGTAGCGACCATTTTTTATAACTTGACCCCATATAATGGCCCTTAGGTCAAGGTCAGGTCACAAAAAGGTAAAAGTTAAAATTGATTAATCTAAATACAAAGGCATGTGTCCAGACCAGCTTTGTCTCAGAAATACAGCGGTGACATTTATTTGTCTGTATCTGGTCACTAAAAGTAAAACAAGCGTATTTTCAGAAAATGACGTCATGAGTTACTTATACTTAGGGAGCCATAAGTCAGTGAAAAATGAAGATATTGCTTTGAAATTTGGTTTGGATATCGTCCATACTTGGTTCTCTAATAAATCTTCCGACTTTTTTAATATCTTTTTTAAAAAATCGTTTGTGGAAATTTTTCTCCAATTTGTTTATTTTTTTGGGGGGTCCAAAATCCAAAATTTTGCAAATCCGAGATAGCTATTTGGAATAAAAATGTTTTTTGCTTTCTTTTGACGTTTAATTTTTGTGATTTGCATCACAAATCTATTTGTAACGATTTTACAAACATTTAACGCTTTCCCACAAAAAATGGCATGACATGACGTCACTAAAACTCTTAATATCTTCCCAAATACTTGACCAATTTCAATACAATTTTGTCAGAAGACGTAAAGTTGTTGCAGCATAAGGTACCGAAAGTTTCACTTCGATAAGTCTTATCGTTTTCAAGTTATGGAGAAAATCCGGGAGGGGGTAAATTTTACCCCCAGCGTCGCGCGGGTTAAGTGACGTCATGGAATGCCATTTTTTGGTGGAAAAACGTGAAATGTTTGCAAAATCGTAACAAATAGAGTTGTGATGCAAATCGCAAATAATAAGCGTCAAAAGAAAGGAAATAATATTCTCTTCCAAATAGCTATCTCGGATTTTTAAAAGTTTGGATTTTTTGACCCCCAAAAATAAAAAAAAACTGATTTTTTGGGCAAAAATTTCCACAAAAGTATTTTAAAAAGATATTAAAAAACCGGAAGATATATTAGAGAACCAAGTATGGACGATATCCAAACCAAATGTAAAAGCAATATCTTCATTTTTGACTGACTTATGGCTCCTTAAGTATAAGTAGCTCATGACGTCATTTGTTTGAAAATACGTTTTTTTTTTGCTTTTAGTGACCAGATACCAGGGGTGCCTATACGGACAGTAAGGAATGTCCGTACCGTTTTTTTACGGGCACCGAAGGCGTCTCCCGGACCATATTGTTTTTGCAATTAGCACCGTCAACAGGACAGGCACCAGTGGCGTACAGAGTATACAGTCATTCAGGGCATGA